>CAJNOQ010000232.1:0-61159 GCA_905250885.1 Didymodactylos carnosus
CACCACCTTTCTTTGCAAAGTTATAGAATTTACAAGAAAAGCCCTGAATGTTCATTGTCAGCTCAAAGCTACAGAAATACGAAGAAATTAATTTAAGGCTTTTTTTGTAAATTCTATAACTTTGCAAAGAAAGGTGGTGTAGAGCTGGGAGACGTCTCATTTTAATCAGACATTTCCGGGCTACAATTACAACTCATTAAGAAGAGGTTTCAGTTAGTTTCAGAGTTTCTGGAAAACTGGTTTTCCAGAAAAAACGGGTCTACAAGAGCCCTCCTCAGAAACCCATTTAGGCTTTTTGTCAGCTCGATGCCCTCTATCAACTGAGGTATGAACGAAGAAAACCGGAGAGTATCATCTCGGGCGATTCCCTCGTCAGTTTTACAATTCCTCACGACTACTATATATTATTTGAAAGCTCTTTTTCTTCGCTATATTTCTGTATTTCACATATACGTAAATAGTCGTTTCGAGGCCAGATGTGTTTAGAAATATATGTGGCTATGGAAAATGACCTCCTACGTGCAAAAAGTCCAAGGGGAAACAGTAGAATTCCAAGCAGCTGTGGATCCTATCCGACTACTTTAGTTTTTGTCGAATTTTCACGTTGAAAAGTTACCGAAATTTTCACCAAAAAATGAAAATCAAGTAAAAATTTCAAAATACACATTAGTCGACTCAGTTTTTGCAGAAACATTTCTAATGTCAAGATGCCTTAGCACAGCTGGCATTTTTCCCTAGAGCAGGCGGACATCTGATTTTTTGAGTTACAAAATGATTATTTTAGCATAATATTCTCTTATTATGTGTCAGATATTAATAGAAAAAAGAAAAGTCAAATTTGAAAAAAAATGTTTTTCGACAAAAAATTCCTGAAAGCCCTGATTTTTTATCGACAAAAGCTTTTTTTGTAAAACAAACAGATTATACATCATTCGATGCAGTTTTTCATGCGGATTCCAAATATCACATTACTTTTGAATAAAAGTGTCTCCTTACCGAGAAATACCTAAAAAACCGATTGTTTTCTAGAAAACCTAGATCTCGGTCTTGGAGAACAATTGCATAATACTACTATCACCACAGATTCAGGCTATGTTAATGCACATTCTGTGAAATTTTCAATGAATTTGGAGCTTAAGAAAATTTCGAAAACTCATTACACTGAACATAGCTCTCGGAAAAGTCGCCACGTTTGGGAAAAATCTGTTTTTCGCTAAAAAGACTTGATCTGAGGCGAACTTTTTTAACCAATAGATAGTCAGAAGCGTCCTGATTCCAAATAACACGTTTCGAAAATTTGAATGGAATTCAGTTCAATAAAAAATTGGTTTTACATAGTAATATACGAGATATTTTTTCTTCAACTTTTTTTACGCGCAAATTCCATGTTCAAAAGAAGACTTTTTTATGCCATTAGATAGCCCATCTATCAAAGTATATTTACCACTATTTTAATTTTAAAAAACCGCACTTTCGATTTTTCGATAAATGTCCGCCTGGCTGCCCACTGTGCCTAGGACACTATTTTCTCTGTATTACATACATCAAATTGTACCTTGACAAATTCTCTATCGAAGAGCATATTCATTGTATTAGCCGGATGAGAAAAATTGACATAGAATATCTGAGACTTTTTTACACGTAGAAGGTCATTTTCCATAGCCAGATATATTTCTAAACACATCTGGCCTCGAAACGACTATTTACGTATATGTGAAATACAGAAATATAGCGAAGAAAAAGAGCTTTCAAATGATATATAGTAGTCGTGAGGAATTGTAAAACTGAGAGAGAAAGATCCAAAAATACGATCTATAGTATATATCAGATGCAATAGAAACAAACTTGATTCGACCAATGTTTTTCTTAGAGTGGTTCTAAGGTCTAGTAAGTACCTAGAAACATTCCCTTCTTCATTCTACATCTAGCCTTTGATTAGTTGATAAAATTCAGGCATGGGTCGATTTCATCAAATGATCGACCCCGTCCTTTCTGGGATAGACGTACAAAGGCTTCTTTTCACCTCCTTGCTTGGGTTGAGTAATACCGTTTAATAATTCATAATGCAATTAAAAAGAAGACAAAATTGTAGCTTACAGAAATGAAATCTTACCTAGTGAATCAGCACTAAATAACATTCGACATTCGCTATCTAGTTTTACTTGAGTGACAGTTGTTGTTACTGCTTTATTCTGAAACATTCCGAAATTTGCATAATAAACAATCACAAAAGTAAAAATGAAAAAGCACTTACTTCTTTGAATTTTGCCATCAACATACCGTTTTTATATACACACCAAAAATGGATCATTCCATATGGACCGCTTGAAATCAAGTTAGCAGCATCACGACGATTTGTCCTTGAGTCAATGAATGTCATTCGACTAATTAACCGATCATTTGTTTCTGAAATAACATAATAACGCTACTTCAAAATATGAAACATATTTTCTATTCCATTTGCATACTCTTCTCATTGTTATCAAATGATGGAAATTTTTCTGATCGCATTTTTGCAAAGACTTTTTTTGACGACATGTTCCATACAATAATTTCACCACTATAATCACCAGTTGCAAATAAATCACCTTGCGATTTTGCAATACATAAAATATCGTCTTCATGTCCGTCCATTATATCATCGTCCCATTCATCCTCGCACAGTGACACTTGTTTGATTTTTTCTCGATCATCTTTAAATACATTGATGCGTTTATCCCATCCAACAGCAATAATCGAACAATTATTATTCACTTGAACAAATGTTAAATCAGCTATCTCAAGTGAATCTAATAATCAAGAACAAATAAAATGTATATTAACGATAAAAAAAGTACAAATATTTGTTTTATTTTGAGTCTTTCCATTGTTTTGTATAAAAAAATTATGTTATTGCTAATAGCAGAGCTATTCTTACTTGACTTTTGTAAGGTTTTCAAACATTGTCCATTATGATAGTTCCATATACAACATTTGCCATCTCTACTTCCTGTTATCAACCGTCTACCCGTATTATCCAGAGTCATACACGTTACAGCATTTCCATTATGTGTTCGAAATTCATGTATTTGACGTCCCGTTAAAAAATCCCATAATCTTACCACACCACTTTCCGTACATGAGATGACTTGTTTAAATTCTTTACAAAATAGAATACTTAATATTTGTTCATAATGAGATACCACAATTTCGGCTTTTAGAACAGGTCTATAAACGAAATTGAAAAAATGTTGTATTGTTCGAGAGAAAGATTATAGATCTTACCTCAATTTTAAATTAAGTAAAGATATTTGTTCTGTTGCAAACAGAAGGCAATGTGTGAATGGATTATAACATGCTGCTTGCAAATCTCCTCGAACTTTATGTAATTTTGGTCTTATACTGGATAGACACGTGTGTTCAGTCAAATCATGGACCTGAAAAGAAAGTACATCAATTACTTCTTTTCCCATATAACGAAATTATCCACAAGATCAGAAATAAAATGCTTTAAAAATTGTAACTATTACATATTGTGAGAAATCAATCATGGAGAGTCATAAGCAAAAAAGTCCTTAAAGATAAGGAAATTATTAGTGATATCAATAAACTATCCCTCAAAATTGCATATCTAAGTTTTCTGTTTTTTAAAGCGTTTGCCTCTTACATTTTGACTTGATTAGAGTCAACCAATTTATCTCTAAATTTTTCTTTTTTTTTGCTATATTTCAATTAAATAAAATCTAGAATAAGGAATAGCGGCCAAAAAAAATAATCTTCTGGTTTTTAAAGCACACTTTTCATAAATATATATCTGCTAACTTCATTTTAGGCATTTCATCCTTTTCTGATTCTTGTTTTTTCTTTCTTGATTTCATTTTTGTTTATCTCAACCTTTCAACTAGTTTCAATTCTGCCTTTCGTTCAAGATTTCGGTGTTTTATTTCAACATAGTAATAAAAATGTTTAAAAAGCTCGTTTTTTCATTGTTGTAAAATATTTTTCTTATTGTTACATCTTCACATATTTTAAAGTATCAATGTTCAATAATTATTATACATGTGTATAATTTTAGATATTTTGCTATTTCTTGATGCAAAGTTGCATAATAAATTTTTGTTTACTCTCTTCGTATTTTTATTTATATCTCGCTAAACGTTTCGGTGTAATAAAATCACCTTCATCAGTAGCATATTGAAAAGAAAACGACACAAATCTCTTTATAAAGTGTTATCATAACAACAATAGGTGATTGAAACATTTAGCGAGGTATAAATAAAAATACGAAGAAAGTAAGGAAAAGTTAAATAAGAATGTATATAATCAGCTGATAAACATAAAGATGTACTTCATGTTCGATTACTAAACTTACAGTACGAATTGAGAAATGTGATTATGGAAATCAAAAATGAGAAGCAAAGAACGTGATAAATGTTTCGTTTTCTAGCATGAACAAATTTGTTAATCCATCGCAGATACATGTTCTATCTTTTCTACTTGGATGAGACACCATTAAATAGTGCATGTTGTTTATGATTAAAGACGTACATCATTGGCATTCATTTTTGGCGAAACCACTGTATGACTCTTTTCGAGTCTGCAGCGAACTAATTGCCACATTTTGTGCCATACTAACAGGACTTTATGGCGGAATCATGCGAACATTGAACACTCGTCGTAGTTTTTCGTGCAAATTCAATCTTGTTAAAGTTGATTTAAATTTTGAATTTTGAAAACCATTCATCAGAAGTGGTGGTATTACGGTGTTCACTCAAAAGTTTTCGAACTGACCATCTGTTTATGATGTTATTAGACATTCACCGTACTGCAACTGCTACTTGCTCTAATTTTGTTTTAATTTATATGGATGTTCGCTAGAGTCTCTGATACATATTATGGGATCATCATAGGTTTCCTGGTTCGACGTCGAATCACAGCAAAAAGAACAAAATACTGTTCATTGGTAACCAATTAGTTTGCATTCGGAATTAGGTTTTTGGGCTGTTATGTGGCATCTAGCATATTTTAATACGTCGTCACTTGATGAAAGTTCACTTCAATCTGACAATGTCACGATTATATTTTCCATGTATAATATTTCATCGTATATTATTGTTATTTAGAATTAATGCACAAGTACGAGAAATGTGTAATTTCAGTGTATCGACAATATAACAAGTAGAGAGAAATGAGTTCGAGTTTGTAGTTGATTTTTGTGAAAGTTACCAGTTGGATAAATGAAATAGTTTTTTTCATCTTACTACCTGTTTACTCATAATTCACGTATAATGATTAATATGAATAGAGATTAATTTCCAATTGTAGCTTAATGATAGTGTTATCTATCTGATGTCACAAATGGCTAACTAATTCCATTCTAGTGATGAATAAAATTAAGTGCAATAAAAAAGCTAGTTGTCTGGAAAGAAAACACTTTAAAATTTGACTTTAAAGTTCCATTTATCCTATTATAGAAAACAGAAAGTTACAACAGTCTTATGACTTTTTGGTAAAACCTTTAGAGCAGTTTTCAGAAATATTTCTATTAGTCAAAAGAAAACTCTTTGTACTACTCGTTAGTGAGATAGAGCCGATAAAAAAAGATAAATAATAATAAATCCAAGGGGGTAAAAGCACCACTTCATTCCACTTCACTTCACCTAGGTAAAACGCTGCTGAAACGGTCGAAACAATAAAAAATCACTTCAATTTCACTTCAAGTTAAGCGGAAGTGGTGAAATGGTATTTTCCCTCCCTTGCTTCCCTCCCCTATCAGGGGCGCCGTTTCAGCAGTGGAGTGAAGTGAAGTGGAATGAAGTGGTGCTTTACCCCCTTGAATAAATCACCAAGTTATATTCTGTTAAAAATCAAAAATGAGATCTCGATTGCTTGATTTCTATCTATGTGAAAGCTAGTTTTTATGATTCATATACTCGGATAAATAACATACAATGCAGAAGAAGTCTCATCTTGGCCGCAGAGTCAACAGATTCTAGCAACAATCGGTAAAGGAGGGTATGAACTAACTATTGTAATAGAGTGTAAGCCGGTTCGCATTTTTAAAGATTGAGTACTTTCGATCTAGAAAGCAAAACAAGTTTTCTAATTCATCCAAGTTTAACGACTCGAATAAGGTCGCAACATTTGTTTTTACTCGATTTTTCCCTCTAAAGGAAGAACATAGACTAATAATAGGGTTATAGTGAAATAATTCTTCCTGAAACTTTTTTCAATTTTTATAATTCTTGGCTCCTAGAATCACTTGTCCAAACCGTGATAGGCGGAATCGTCAGATTTGTGTCAATGCTTGAGGGTACTTTGAACTATGGGTACAGTTCTTTGTATAAAAGTAAATAGCTGATAGTTTGGTCTTTGGCAGATTCATCATCAAACACCATCAGAGGATAGAACTATCCATTAGAGGATAGTTCTAGGATAGCCCTAGAAATGATTCTGCTACAGATTTATGCAGTTAGACTTTCTCTTCAAATAAGTGAAAACTGTATGTTTCTGTCTCTCCTCTGCCAAAAGGTAGTAAAAAAACATTGACAGTTATTCTGTTCTGATATTGTTTTCAATTGTTGCAGCATTAGGTTTTACCTGTTTATATATACTTTTCGGCTTATACATTTGGAAGAACATAATTTCGATTTCAATAAAAGTTTGTTTGGACATTGTTTTAGATAACAGATAAGATTCTTTTAAAAGAAAAAGAAGAAAGAAAAGTTTTGTTCCTCAGCGTCAACTACCTTTCACTCTGATCTATTGATTGTTCGCATATTTTTTTGTTCCTCTTTCAGAGATTAAAACGACGAAAGCATGCGATTACTGTTAAAAACTTTCGTTTTGAATCTCCCTCATACATTTTTGAATCATGAGATTTTTTCATCTTCTTCCGCGAAATAAATTATTTATTGTCCTTGGCCTAGTTATTTATCTAATGCTATGGTTTATAATCATCGGTTTAATGCAACCAACGACGAAAAACAAAGTAATTTCTAAAACTAGAGAATCATAACAAAGTTTGAAGAGAAAGATTTAAGATACAAAAACGAAAATGAGATGTGATATTATTCTAGTCTATTATATCTAGTCCTTGTATACAAAATTTCTGAAACAAGATGCACACTGCATTTAACATTCTCATTCCTTGTCTAAAAAAGTAGGTTTACTACAAACGTAATTCCTTCTTTTGAACGCTCGATTCGATGTCTTAATTCGGATCTAGTAACAGTTTGTTCTCTATTAATTACAATTATCTACAGTTTCACTATTTCTTCTAGCATTCTTCTGTAACCAAAACGAAAAATTCTGATTTTTATTATATTCTTACTCATTTAAATGAGCTTAAAGTACATTTATTATTAATTGACATTAAAGTATTAGATTTAATGTTAACAGTTAGTTCAAATTTGGATAAATATGATGGAAAATCGTTAACATTTGCTATTACGGATGCTATTGCTGAACAATTCAAAAAGGTAAGGTATCAGCGATTCAAAAATCAAGCACAAATCTTTTTTTTGTTCTTTTTTTACACATGGTTGGATAGAACTCATCAAGTTGTTGCTTAGAAAAACGTTAACTTTAATTTTTTCAAAATGATTTTTATGCGAGAAAATTTAAGAATATTCAACTGCGAATATTTGCTAAAGAAATGCTAAATTTTCAAAAACAAGCTGGATTTTTCAAAACTATTGTTCTTTTTATCTTTCAAAAATACTTTACCGTGTAAAACTAAGTATATAAAAATTGATTCGACTTAATTAGAACTTAAAATGATAAGTTTGTTAACATGAGCCGGACATTGAAACTCACGGGGCAAGTCTATCTAGTTTTTTTCATTAAAAGATTTATTCGGTCCTCTTTGTCGTTAAAAGAACCGGTTATTTTTAGACGATTTGGGGGCGAAAAAAGCCTTTTCTTCCTCAAAGCGTAAAAACCTGTACGAGGACTTCTTTTGCATGAAATTTTTTACTTTATCGTCTGAGATAGTTTTGATCAAGTTCTAGATGAAAACAGGTTTTTGTGAATTTTCTAGAAAATCGGCCTACAAAAGATTCTCTGGCACCATCCAGAAGTCCCATTTCTACATCTATTCTAATAATATTAAGTTCTAATTACGTCAAATCAATTTTTGTATACTTAGTTTTATACGGTAAAGCAGAACAAAATACTTTTGAAAGATAAAAAGAACAATAGTTTTGAAAAATCCAGCTTGTTTTTGAAAATTTAGCATTTCTTTAGCAAATATTCACAGTTGAATATTCTTAAATTTTCTCGCATAAAAATCATTTTGAAAAATTAAAATTAACGTTTTTGTAAGCAACAACTTGATGAGTTCTATCCAACCATGTGTAAAAAAAACAAAAAAGAAAGATTTGTGCTTGATTTTTAAATCGTCGGTACCTTATGTGACTTCTTGTGTACATATGCAACAATATTTTGTAACACTGGAATGACAAATCTCTGTTATAGTTGATATTTTAGTTATTAGATGAAAAGAATTCTCAAAACTTGTTTAACGTTAGTTATTCATCAAGTCAAAAAACCAATTTAACGACCATTGATCATATTTTCATTGAATATAACCAAAAAACTATACAAATATGTGTTTTACATAAACGAAAATTTTACTATGTAATTAGACAAAGTATCGAGTATCATCCAAATAGTTGGGCACTAGCGTATGGTGATACGCCGAGAGCTTTCGATACGTAAGATTAAACTGTATTATTATTTTATAACATTATTAACTAAGAATCAGAACCCGAAACGAATCAGGAAAACTTGATTCGATTCGGGATAGCATTTTTGGATCCTAAATGGTTCGATTCGATTCGGCAAAAGGTCGAATGGAATCGAATGCCGAATCATTGGATTCGTTTCGGGCTCTGCTAAGAATGTATGTGATCCAGATCAAATGAGACACTTTTGTTCGTTATTTTCGAGACATTGCCCAGTGGTCCAAAGAGTTCGTTCTAACCTCAATCGACAGACAACTGAATTTTTTACAAATCCTGCTATTTAAATTTCTGATAGTATTTTTCTCGTTTAAGCAAAATATTGGATGGTGTTGAGTTGTCGAACTGCGACACACTGACAATAGAAAAATATTTGCGTTAGTCCAGAAACAGATTTCATACGAATTTTGAAAACATGAGAAGATTCACCGAAAAATTCTACATCTTCTCACATATTTTTCCAAATTTTGCAGTTAAGTCTTATTCTAAGAAAATTTCTTGGTGCAAAAAAACTGATGAATCTAAAAAACTTTTGAATTTATTTTTCACAGACTTTAGTTTTTCGGCTGTAAAAATAGTAGAACGTTCTAAATCCAGGATTTTAGTCTTATTATCTTACACAGAATTAAATTCTGCATCTTTTAACATATAACCAAAGTTTAATAATTGAAACCATTCAACAAAAAAGGGTAATTTAATTTGAAAAAAATGAACAGCTGGTTGAGAACTAATTCTGAGCCCGGGGTGATGTAGCAGAAATATTGTATGGAAGTTGTAAATGGGTGAGGATCGATAGAACACAAAATTCTCTGTCTTTCTACCTAGAAAAATTAACTATCCAACCTCGGGAATGGGCCAGAAATCTCAAAAAAGGAGACAACAAAAGCATGACGCAGTTCAACAACTCAGCACCATCCAATATTTTGAATGGTGCACAAACGAGAAAAGTACTATCAGAAATTCAAGTAGCAGATTTTGTAGAGAATTCAATTCTCTGTCGATTGACGTTAGAACGAACTCTATGGGGGCAGTGTCTCAAAAATAATGAACAAAAGTGTCACATTTGATCTGGACCGTCCGATACAGGACTAATACCATATGATGGAATCTTCACTTTCAAACACAACTTATAAGATTATCTTCTCTTATATATCATTCCCCTAAAAAAGCTGTATCAGTTAGTTCTTAACTATTACAGTTAATGTTAAAGACTATATGATACACTACGCTACGTGCCTTTTAAGAAGATGAACTTGATATATGGTGATAGGAATGTATTGCGATATATTGAATGCGCCGGGTCTCTTTTCATTCATTATTTTCTTGAGCAACAAATTGCTTATATAATCCAGTCAGAATGTTACTTAGAAAATCATAAATTTTTCTTGAAAATCTAAGAATGCTCACAAAATTTCTTCAATGATTAAGTGATTACATGCAAAACCTTGAAAAGGACAGTGTACGAAGTCGTACTTCGTATGTTATTTCCTACGATTAATCCAAAGAAAAGCTAAAGAAAATGGAAAGTTCTGCTTGTATTTACTTAAATATCGACCTGAAAATATATTCGCAATTTATGCATTGTGTCTTCATAAAGAACATATTTTTGCTATTGATCAAATACAAATTTTTGACAAATAATAGAGGACATAAATGTATCTGCAGGACGGTACATTCGAAATGTCGTAAAATATGACTAAAATTTTTGCCCGATCAATAGCAAAAGTATGTCTCCAATGAGAATACATTTTTTATACTGTACCAGATGCAAAAGGTTCTTTAGTCATTGTGATGTCTTTATCTTACTTGATTAGGTATTATTTTTTTAGAATCGACATACAGATAATGAAAAATGAGAGTAATATACAGTATTTTTATCCCCAAAACATCTCGCATTTTTTATGGTTATATGGAATATCAAAGTTTCTAGAATGTGATAGAAATTTAGCATCGATCATGGAAAATGAATATAAATTATATCAGAACGATAGTCAACTAAATCTAACAAGAGATCCAATGAGTGAAATTGGAAAAAGTTTGGATAATTTAGAAAAACATTATTGGCTTGCAGGTGGAACGTTGTTAGGTAAACTTATGATTCTGAAGAATGTTTGTTTAACTGCACTGTCTTAATCATTTCAGGATGGTATCGACATTGCGGCTTAATTCCATTTACCCAAGATGTCGATTTTGGGTTGTATGCAGAAGAGTATGATGAAAATATACGCAATCATTTTCTTGGACATAGACCTTCGTATCTATGGGGCGCATTGGGACTGGTAAGTTGAATGTGTAATATTTGTTTTTACCAGTATGTAAAATTCTGCGTTTCCTGTTACCCGCATAAGAGAATCGTTTCAGCCTTAATATCTAATCTATCTTAACACTTAGACGGTAGAATAATATTTATCTATTTGTTTTCAATCCAGTGATGAAGGCATTATGGATGAATTGTCTCTCTAATTTTCGTTTCTAGAGTATTTCCTATCTATTCAAGTTCATGCTTCATAATATAAAATCGGCGCCTTAGTAATACAGAAAAAACGATATTTCAGACTTCCACCGGCTAGATTTCTTCAAAATCGTAGCCCTTAAAAGTATGAGAGTGCAGTCAATGCTGTAGTAGTAAACCTTCCGTTGTGCCCCTATCATTGTCTGATGTTTTATGAACAAAACACAATATTTCTCAGACTTGGAGACGTTTTGCCTCTTGGTTTATGATGTACTTCATACATTCTATCAAGTTCTAAAAAATCCATGCTGTCCTGCCCGAAATGACTATAGTTTTACTATCCTATAGTATAGTATATGAAATACTACAGATAATTGGATTCTTTTCGCTACTGATCAGTCGATGCCTCTTAAGTTTTCGATCAAAAAGCACAATTTTTATGGACTTTTTAATAAACGTTTCTATAACGAGATCTGGCACATAGTAACAGCTAAGCCGTTAAAATAATCTATTCAACTTTAGCTGTATTATTTGAGAAAGATAATACGTCTCTTTAGAGTACGATTTATTTTTGTACATAAAGAACTGTCGGGGTCAGCGCTAGGTTAATGTTTCTCTTTTCGTCTGTTTCCTAAGAGCTTTTTCTGCGTGTTGGCAATCTTTGCGTAAGCAAAAGTGCGCTGTAGTTTCTCGATTGCTCGTAGTAGCAAATCAATGCAGATATTTCTAGGTTAATGATTCATTGGAATTTCGTTTACATACTGGTAAATTAACAGTGGATTTATTTTGGGCTTACAAAGAGGGCGATCATCGATGGTGTGGATATCAAGTTCAGCGAACAAAATTCAGGTAAAAAATGAGGTATCTGACAGGTAACATCAAACTCAGGTAGTGAAGTAATTACTAAGAAATCTTTACGCGTTTTCGGATTCTACAGTTATTTAATATCTCATTTCAGACGCACATTACCATTACTATCTGAGCTATGTTCTGGTGATTTATTTGGTTATCGCTTTTCAATACCATGCGACCCTGTAGAATATTTAAATAGTGAATATGGCATGAATAAATGGAATTTACCATTAAAAACAGGTTATTCATGGATAAATTTAAAAATTCATTCCGTTTGGAATAATGTTGCTTGGCTGTACGCAACTCGTCTGTATACGCGTGACGGAAAATTGAGATCAGATGCATTCGCGATCAATTGGATATCAAAATATTATAACTACACAATAGAGACTATTCCGACATTTTTAAACATCGTACCGGACGATCCGCCACCACTCGGTCCATTAAAAAAGGTCTTGGTGTATAACACTCCACCCACTCGTAAACCAACGCCCGTCACACAAATAAAGAACAAAATTATTGTAACAATTAAAAAAATGACGTCGAATTAAATTCAGTATGCTTCTTTGTTACTTATACACTGTAAAAAGATGCAAAGTATCACACAGATTACTTCTAAGACTTTTGTGGCACATTTCTAACTATATCTCACACAAATTTCTTTTACAATCTAGAGTATACTATGGTACAAAGACTAATTATCTTTATCTTTCTTTTTCTTGTCAGCATTCGATTGCAAACGTACGAAAAAAGAGGAGTCATTTCTGTTTAATAAAAAATTATCAATTAGGATCTGAAGCGAAACAACACTATATTCAAGTCAAGCCAGTCTCTACAACTTCTTTAAAGGACTTTTTGACCTGCATGATGTACATAGTTCTTCCAACAAATTCATGAATTCTTTGAAAATTATCTTAAATATGTGACTATTCTTTCGAAGGCGAAATGTTACTCGCTACTCACAGACAAACGTGATGATCCTATTCATAAATGTAAAAGGCTCTCTGAAGCAATTTTTCTTACTCTTTCGAGTGATAGAGCATTAGTAGTTTAGATTCTGAACCGAACCGACTTGCTTGAACTTTTGAAACAGCCGGTTTTTCATCGATTTATCTCTGAATTTTTTCTATACTTTGCTGTTAAATAAAAATCTAAGATAAAGAATATCAGCCAAAACGTAAACTACTCACAAAAAGGTTCAATATTATATTAAAAATTCTCTTCTTTTAATGAAATTTTCAAGCGGTCTGACCATATATTACTGATTATGGTAACACCGATCGACGATTAGCTCAGGCTAAAAAGCTGAACTGAATATATTCTTATCAATTCTTTCAGGGCTGATTCAAGTAATCACATGATGCTGAAGATTTAGAAGGTGCGCTTGATAGTAACACTAATATGTTGCTAGTCAAGATAATACTGTTTTTAAATATTTGTTTTAGTCAAAATTATCTAATTTTTGTATTATTCTAAATTTTTCTCAGCGTTTAGAAGTCTTTGTTGTTTACATGAAACTTTTCCTTCCTATTACTGATTCAGAGGTGAATGAACTGCCCAAAATTTTCGTCTCTGAATCAGCAGATACAATTTAATGAAGTCTGATTTAGCCTTAATAAAACTGCATGGCTGATTTAGCTTTTCAGACCGAGCTGAATATCGACTAGTGAAGAAATTTTACTGGTTTGAAAAAGAGGATACATAAGCTTTCTCTATCTTTATGCAGAATGCGGATATTTTTCTTTATAAAAGCGGCTCGTTTACTTGATTTTTCGCATGGGTCCTGGGTTCAATTCCCGGTCGAGGGATGCATTTTCTTTCCACATGTTTGTCTATCAAAATTGTCAAAAAAAATTCACGTTCTACGAACACATTTTTCATTTCTTTAGTCGATCCGCAATATCATTTGAACAGGCATGAGTCAGAGAATTTCTCAAACATACTCATTACTTACTAGAACACTTTTGTCTGTTGATAAAGAAAACACTCTATTGTCATCTTCAGCTATTTTGATATAAAATATTGGTGCTGTATGCCCTCGTAAACGTGCAATTGGTCTTGCCGGTACATATGGATTCCAAATTCTTAAAACACGATCCATTCCTAAAAGTATCGAAACCATACAGTTTGTATAATCCAATAGAGAGTAATTGGAACGGGAATGAGTTATTACCTCCAGTGACAAGTACATTTTTTTCTACTGATATATCGAATGTTTTAACACCTTTATAAACTTTGAATACTGTTTGATCG
Organism: Didymodactylos carnosus; assembly: GCA_905250885.1. Lineage (NCBI taxonomy): Eukaryota > Metazoa > Rotifera > Eurotatoria > Philodinida > Philodinidae > Didymodactylos > Didymodactylos carnosus. The sequence continues at coordinate 14,281 of CAJNOQ010000232.1, forward strand.
CTATCACATCTGAATTGGACATGGTTTAATAATTGTTTTGATGATAATTTTGATTTTGATTGCTGTTGTTGTTTAGTTGAAGAATCCTGTGTCCATTGTGTGTAGAACGATGTTGTTGAATCACGTTTCTTTTGATGCAGTTGCTGATTGTCTTCATCCGCTGATTCTGATTCTAGTGTTAATAATAAAAAAAGCCATATTTTTCTATAAAAAGGAGTTACATTGTATATCTATCTATACCAGTTATTGTTACATTAGCTCGACTTCTTCTACGTAAGCGTTTTAGATCAGCGGATTTCGAACGTAACGATGATTTACTCGTCGCATTAAATCCAATAGTTGATGAAGTACCTTTATTCTCACGTAATTGAATTTCTGAACTTGTTGATGCACGAATACAACCTGGGGGTAATTAATAATTATTATAGTTCATGAAATGGTAGCTGTATGCAAATGTTACCTATAACAACTGCTGTATATTGATCATTTGAACATGATATTATTTGATTTAAACGTGAATCAAAACATATATGTTCTATCCATTCTTTATGAACTTGCCATCGGATATAATCACAACGATAGTTGTCAAGAAATTTTTCAAATGCAACTGTTGCTATGCCTTTCTTTTTTTCTGCCGTTGTTAGCAAACTTGTTGAGGAAAACCAATACATAAGATATAAATAAGAAAATTATTCGAAATCTTACCGGAATGTTTCTCTCGCAGCAGCAAAGATCAGAATATTCACACAACCATCAGTATCACCATAAATTAACGTCAATTCGTCCGATACGGTACTAGAACGATCCCAAAAAGTTCATTTTTTTTTAATTCGTGGATATAAGTATTGTATTTAAAACAAAAGTCTATTCATCATCTTACCCGTAGTGTATTTTTATTGGAACACTTTCTAACGATGAAATTTGTGTACATTGTAGATCGTTTGATTTCGCATCTCTTGACCCACTTAGACAGGATGTTTGATCCCAAAATTGTAATTCACGATCTCTACATAGAATTTTGAACAATAATTACAGTTTTCCTGATTTTGAAGGGGCTGAAAAATGGCATACCCTGTGCTAATCACTACTTTGCTAAATTCTGGAATAATCAAACAATCCGTAATCCATTTCGGTTGAGATCTTGTCTGTTGATCTTTACGCTGAAAAATATTTTCAATTAGACAGACTATATGTAGTCTATCCTGCACGGTTTCTTTACCTTTTCCAGACGTTCACGTGCTGTAAGAGTTTGATCAATTCCTGCCGTTTGCTGAAGAAAGAATCATATTTCAATAAGGAACATATAAATAATGAATCTTAAAATCTTACAGCGACTGATTTTGTAGTTTTTAAATCACCGCTCGGCGACCATAGTGACAGCGTACCATCCTATCAACAAAAAAGAGTAATAACATCGGGAAGAAGAATTTATCATGAAATCAGTTACACTTCCTAACGCCAAATAATGATGGTCTGTTGTGATACAAACGTTGCTAACAGGAAAGCGATGTGGAGTTTTTTCGATTTTCGCTGGTAAAACAAATGAAATTTCTTTTTCCCGTTTAACTGAATTGGCTTTTTCATCAAAGTTTAACTGGAGAAATGTACAAAATTCATCCCAAGAGATAACACCTTCAGCATTATAATCAATTTTATGAAATAATACTTCGATTTGTTCATCAACCTGTTTGTATATTAAATCATGTTTTGCTAATTAATCGTCTGCTCTGTTTATATCCAAAAACTTACTCCTTTTCTTGATCTTAAACAGCTTTTGACAACACTCTTAAACTCGTCTAAAGTCATTTGACCTGAGCTATCGAGTTCATCTGATTCAACCTGGAATGCTTGTTTTATTGTTTCTAGAGCACTAATACTCAGCCTTTCTTCGATCTAAATAAACACAACAGACTTTCATAACTTTACTAAATCAATAGCATTGCAAATGCTTTGATTTAAAAATTGAAACCAGTGGAAGAACATACCTCTAGTATTTTTTTGTCGCTGTCATCGAGCAGCTAGAAATATAATATAGTTAAATTAGTATAGTGTCTTTTCTTTTCTCAAAGTACCTCTTCACTCTTATTAAGCTGTGATCGTCGACCCTTTAAGAAAACGATGTGTTTAGATTTAGAACTAAGGTTTAGAATTCATAGAGTGTACATACCGTTGAATATTCAGGAGATGATTTGAGCTAAAAAAAAGTTCAAACCATGAATAACTAAGTGGTTCGCATACAAAAAAAAATCGTTTAAAAAGGCGACAACTGAAGAAGAATAACGATAAAAATATCTTAGAAAAATGTCTAAAGAAAATATCACAGCATCACAAATCGCTAAAACGCATGGATGACTGTTTATTATTTATTTACTGGATTACTTTGCGCTAAAAAAGTTAGGCTTAGACCCATTCTTAGCACATTCTTTCATTCTTGTTGGTCTTATTTCTTTGGTTTTGCATCTCTCGTCTAGCGAGAAAAAGAAAACTGCTGATACAACTTTTTATATTACAAAGTGACGTTCAGTCTTAGCGTATTCCCTAGTAAAAATCTTAGACACTTCTTAAAATTATCTTACTAAGATCTTATTCTTTAAGATTTTGATAAGATAATCCAAGATCTTATCATTTAAGATCTTAATAAGATTTAATGATTCATCCCTTTGTTTGGCTCTCATTCATTTATATAAATAATACCGAAAATATGCGTAATTTTATGGTTATTTTTCTTCCAGACTCGGCTAGCATCTTGCTCTCTCTAAAGTGCTCAACAACTTTTTAGAGAGTTTACATACGGATTAAGGTCCATCGTTGGACACCCGAAAATATGAAATTTCTCTTTATTCTTCAACACTGTTCAACTGTTGCTTTGGATAATACAGATTAAAAATTGAAAATTTTTCATCGTATCTCTAATGAATATTACTTAAAAAACGCCGTCGTTCTTACTATTAAGATCCTAACAAATTCTTATCCCTATCTTGAAAAAATCTTAGACAGTATAATCTTAGTACGATTTTAGTAAGATTTCTGTTATATTTGTCTAAGATCTTAGAAACCTCTTAGAAAATCTTAGAATTTTCGGATCTCAGGATCTTAGTAAGATCTTAGACAAATATAAGCGAAATCTTACTAAGACCTTAATAAGATTTTTCTAAGATCTTAGTAAGATTTTAGTAAGTTTTTCACTAGGGTTGCAACCTATTTACTTCATGTTTATGTTGAGAAAAGAGTGAGGACGGTGGTTTCAGTAATTCTGATAGAGTGACGTCCAGTACAGTGAGTGTGCGCTAGTTTTGATTATTTTATCTGAAATCTGGTTAACTTGAAGATCAGGAGTGTTCCGTACAAACTCTTGAGTGAGGATCTAAACGCAGTTCAGCCGAATATAAGTTGCTCATCGGATGATGGTCAGCACTCGGAAGATTATGTATTTCTCAACCAACATACAAAAACATGTACAATATAAAGTAAAACAGCAAATTTACAAATGAAAAGTTGTACGAATTTTCTTTGTTCCTTCATCTTTTGGTTTTTCTAATGAATGACTAGGTATTTTACCAGTAACTTGATAAAATAGCTAAAATTCAACCGTCGGCTTGGTTAGAATAATAGTTCTTATCGGTGTCTTACGTTCAATAATTTTCTAATATGGCAACAATCTTGTTAGTTAGTAGCACTACTACAGTCTTGCACATGATCAGTTGGTATGAAACAATATTTGTGTAAATATTTAGTTAGATTAGCTATTTTATTTAACTTATATCAAGTTACTGGTAAAATTCATTCATTAGAAAAACGAAAAGTTGAAGGACCAAAGAAAGTCAGCACAATCTTTCATTTGTAAATATGTTGTTTTTCTTTATATTGTACATATTTTTGTATATTGTATATTGTATGTTGGTGAGAAATACATAATCATCCGGATGCTAACTACAATTCGGTAATTAAAAGTACACTTTTCCACTTTCCTCTCGTAGGGTGGACATACGAAAAAAGTGCTTAAAAGCACTTATCTACCGTATAAGTATTGTTGTTTATTTGAAGCTTACTTCTCCTTTGAGACCCACTAAAGCATAGCTTTTTGCTCTTTTCAATAAAATAACATCCGATTGTTGAATATTTGTGGCATTTGCTACGGTTAATCGACGTAAATGTTTAAACTATAAAAACATTAAAAAATGAACACTTTTCTTAAGAGACTCAAACACTGACTGATTGCTCACCGATTGAAAGTAGGCTTTTGTTTCTAAATTTTGATCATAATCATCGGCATTTCGATTTATGTTTTGTAATCCAACATATTTTGTTCCACCGAGAATTCTAGATTTCTTCCATTCGTCAACTGTTCCCGGTGCTCGATTATCGTCTAATAAACTTGATTGATAACACGGATGACTTTGTAAGTTGGGTTGAGCACTCGAAGGACGTTGAATCCATTCAACTTTGCTTTTATCCATTTAAGTATTGATAAAAAAAAGTAAAATTTTATCTCTTTTCTGATCCATAACGATGACAATCGGCTATACACCGATGAAATCTAAAATGAAAACGATGGACATTGCATATGACAAGTGGTAGTACATTTAGTGTAATGGCAAATCATATCAACATGAAGAAAACATGAACCTCATGCAGAGTTATAGAGTATACTGAGTATGAGCAAGCACTTTTTCGCGACTCTAAGTGAACTTTAGTTTTCTGTCGACGATATGATGAGCGAGAGCAACGGAGTACGTATATTCTTCTTTACTCATTATCGAATTATCATCAATCGATTTCAAGATTATTTCAAACGCCTACTGATTGTATACATCAACAGACGAATGAACCATAATACAATTCTCTATTGTTGTCGCAATGAACGAACCCCTACTGAAAAATAGAAACTATTTTCTGAATCGATTGAGTGCACAACAAAAGAACAAAAAGAGGGCGTTGTTGCTATTGTAGAGTAGAAAAAACGTTTTACTATCACGAGTATGTAAACAACTTGATCACACTATTCAGTAAGTAAAAAAAAAATGCATGTTTTATTTTTCGAACGAATTTTTACTAGAAGCTTTTAATAAATGCAGTTTTACTTGTACACTAAAACATCAACGTATGCCACTGAAACAAAAAAACTAAATAAAAGTTTGTGCAGAGTTTGGGATTCGTGAATTTGGAAAGTAGCATATTCAGCCCTAGTGAATGTACTTGAATATAGGTACCTGAGTCAGGTACTCTGCTAGAAGAGTGTCATCAACGGCCACCGTTTTCTGACCATTTTTTAGCATCATAACTGGGAATGTATTAATGTCTAAAAGTGGCATTTTTTTTTTAACAGCCAAGGAACAGGCTGAAAACAAGCATTTAATAGTAATCGTTTAATGGCCAATTTTGCGTAATTATTGGCTGTTTATGGCCAAGTATCCGACTGTTGATCATGACTAATTTCTTTCTGTCCACTACCATGAAATAAATTACTTCAAATTTTTGAATATTTTCGGTTCCTTAGGTATGATTGGTTCCACCACTAGAACCAGTAGCTACTTTCTCAATACAAGTTTCGATGACTTATATAGTAGAGGAAGAACTTTGCATTTTCTATGAGAAAACAGCGTGATATATGTGGTAGTGAGGTCAGCGAAACAAAAGGGTGAATTAAACGGTAAACGTTAAATGTCCGTTTTTTGTCTGTTTATGTAACCGTTATAAAACGGGCAATAAAATGTCATTTAATGGTTATTTAAATCTGAGCCTTACTAACACACAATTAATTGTTTGTTTTTAGGCATCCTTAAAGGTTCGATAAAGAACAATAAATGGTACCTGTTACTTGACAATTTTTTCTCTATTAAGAGCCTGTTGAAGCCCTGTTGTTAGTCATTTTGTTAACAGGTTATTTATGTCCTATTAAGTGTCAGTTGTTTTTGACCTCGGATCTAGTACCTATGCTGCGTCCAGCGCAAGTAACTAGGTACCTTTCAAATAATATTTTACTTGAAAAAAATTCAAGCATCTATGATATTCATGTAGCAGGATAGCCCCATAGGAACCTAAGAGATATGCAAGTACTCCAGTATCTATCATCAAGTACATTCACTAGAGAATATATTTTTTTGTTATATAGTTTCCTGGTTATTAGTTCGACGTATCATCAAAGTTTGATTAAACTTTTTACATGAAAATTTTTCAAAAAAACAATTATTTTACAGCAGAATTATTATTTCAAAAGATTTCGTTTCACTCTGCGCTAGAAAGCTAAGAACAACAGAGCTTTTGCATTTCTTACTATTTCATGATTTATACCAGGCATCCAAACTAAACAAATAGCATTTAGAATGGGGGTAATAAAGCTCAACTTGCTTCTTCAAATAGAATATCACATGCTCAGAGTGTCCCCAATTAAAGAAAACAAATATCTCAAGGGTACAAGTAGGATTTTTAACTTTTTGAGCCATTCCTCATGAAGTTAAAAGATCAATGGATCAAGGTGGGCAGAAGATTTTCTGCCTGGGCCGCAAATTCGCTAGACTGTTGTCATTATACTAGCGTTTTGAATAAGCACATTATAATTTACTCTGGATTCGCATCTCATTTTTATATCACCTCTTGTTCACGACAAACTCCGTCTAGAATTGGCAATAAAAAAGCGTTGGACCAGATACACCAGAAATTTTTCTGCTGGGCTGAGCTTCAGATTATATTGAGCCATGACCCAATGGCCTTCTCCCCCGTAGTTGCGCCACTGAAATAGCTTGAAAAGAGAGATCAGTCTAAAACTTTGACCGTCTGGTATTCTATTTAGTACGTTGCATTATGTGACTATGTTCACTCTCACATCTATGGGCAGTTGTCGATTGGCATACGCTATCTTTGAATAAATGACAGTTCCACATGACTTCTTTCCAGGATAATTGAAAGCTTTTTCTTATTTTGATAAGGTCTAAAATCAATCGATTTAGAGATTTCTGGAATCTTTTTAGTGTTTCAGAACTCTCCTGTAAACTTCATAAAGATAAGTATACGCTAAGTCGTGAAAGTTTATTGTGCTTGGACGAAATTCTTATTAAATTCTTATATTGCCGATCATTTCCTATTCAACATACTAAATTCAGTAATATTATTGCTTCTTATTTGTTGAGGTGCAAGAACCGAAATAGAATTTATGGCACATTGACACAAAAACGTTTATCTAAAATATTTACCACAAACATGAAAGAAAAAAACTGTTTAGAATAGAATTTTATATTCCACTCTTTTTTTCTCTGCTGACTGAGATAACACCTAGACAGAATTTGAGATCTTTCAAAAATACCGACAATGTGTGTTAAAAGACAGCTAAGAATAAATACAAAATTTTGGTCAGTTGCTTTTATTTGTATATTTCTATTCCATCTAATTAGCACTAATATAGGCGCTAGTGTTACATAATCAGCACTTGCCATTTCAATTTGTATACACCGTTTTTCACACTAAAGAATGAATCGTTTTTATACTAACTTGATAGATGAACAAAAGTTCGAGGCTAATTAGCAGTATAACAAACAGTAGAATCGTTTTTTAAAAGTTGGATGCTGTGATGACAACATAACGGATCGAATCTTTCGACGTTTAACGGACATGTGTTCTGAATTGTTTTCCAAATTTTTTTGCGGCTGGAATTTGAAGTTATAAAAAAAAGGGATTTAAACTTATAAATGTTGGTCTGTATCATTACCGATTTACCCTCTTAATTAATTTGATGTACTCCGTGTGTTCTTTCTCTACTGTATCTAATAATAATAAGTTTGATAGATCAGTGCGCATGAAAGCGTCTTATTACACAGTCAGTGGTCATTCATTCATTCGAACGGCACACACATTTTTTCAATCGTCCATGACTGAATACGTCGAGACCTAATTATAATTTACGTTTTTACCTAATATAACAAGTGTTTTTTAATTATTGCGGTAAAACATTTATTTCAAAGTGACATAATAGATCATGCTGCTCTCTCTCTCTCTCTTAGTGGAGAAAAGGATGAATAGATTGCTCAAAGGCTGTTAGCTTTTAGGTTACAGTTATAACGCCAGTAAAATGACAAACAATAATTTAGTAGACGCGTACAATAATAGTCATAACTATTGATGTGTGACCGTGATTAACCATAAAACTAACTTTGAACATCAGTTTTTTTATCACCAAATCCGTTCTACAGTAGCATCACATAAATAGGTTAAAATGTATCTATACACTTTGTACCTGTTCGTTTTCCTCATGATTAAATACGTGTTTGATCACTAACCTAAATAGATGTTAAATAATTAGCTGACCCAACAGTATGTTTACACGACTATAGTTTCATATGATCGTCGAATTAGTCAGATATTCATCGTTTCCAACAGTGGCTTACATTTAATATTTTTTGGAGACAACAATCCGGCTGAGAAGTAGCATCATTCAAGTATACATCCATTACAATTTTTGTTAGTTCCTTTTGAAAATACTTCCAAAATTGTATAATGGTTAAAAATTGTAGTCGTTGTATACCCATTATTGAGTTTAAAACAGTTATGACTATTTTAACAGTTTTAACTCAGTGGATTAAAACGGTCAGAAGTAGTTATAATTACTTTTAAACTCAACAGTGTGTATAACTCATACCATGACAATAACTCACATGTTCTTTTGGATGAAATTATAGTCGTGTAAACATACTGTTGGATCAGCTAATTATTGAACTTCTATTTAAGTTAGTGATCAAACACGTATTGAATCATGAGGAAGTAGAGTGTATAAAGTCAGTTAGCATAACTTTGCATTCGTAAATAGATATACATTTTGACCTATTTATGTGATGCTACTGTAGAATGAAATCTGCGGTCAAAATACTTCTATTTTTAATGATCACTTATATCTAAAGTAATTTGGTAATCAAAATTACATTTTTCCATTAAGTTTAAGCATCTGTAATTAGTAATTAATCTGAAAATTTGCAATGTAGTCGAATTTATTTGGACTAAAACTTTTTCTCTCAATAATGGTTTTGTCGATATCGGTACGACGTGTACATCTTAATTTTTTTGGAACATATGATTGAATCTGCATGATATTTAACATTTACTATTCTGTAAAGGTGACAAACCGATAAATGAGCTTATAGTATATAAAAGTTCCATATGACATGAATTATGTTCAAAGATCAATAATATCGTCAACAGCACGTGTTCAATTGTGCATAAAACAACTAATTCACTCTAAATATCGTCTTTTGTGTAGAATAAAGCGGATTTAATAATGTCTAATCAGCTTCATGCCGTGTCCAATGTAAGCTAAAATAAGAAACTATGATTATTTATACGCATCAATAGTCTAAAATCGTATATCTAGAAAATAGATTTGTTTTCGTTAAAAATAGATTTTTTCAAAGTTAAGTTTAAACGTCAAAATAGAGACGAGAATAAATGTGTGTTACTTAGGCATGAAAAAAAGAATCTAGTATCGCTCGATTTATCTAGACTACTAGATTTTTACTCGATTGCAACTATTTAGTAACGATAGTGGAAATCTGGTAATCCGGCGATTACTAGATTTCTCCTAAGTTGCAGCTATCGATTTATCGCCCGATAAACTATTGCTAGTTAAACGTGCAAACACATCAAATTGAAAGTCCCTTTTCCAACCAGTAATCCAGATGACAACGAGTCGTGCATCATCCGATTACAGATGAAATATATCTAGATTTTTCCCATAATTTCTTTTTTTTTTCCATTTTTGCTTGAGTTATTGTTTCGTGAGTTCGATTGTGAAAAAAAATAGAAAAAACAAGTAAAAAAGTCTATAAAAATGCAATAAATACGTTTATTGATATTATCAACAATTAAGTATGTCGAATATATTTGTAAAATAAGCGTGTCCTCATTTTGAGAACTATTGACTATGTACTTATCCAATAACTGTAGAGAATATATGCTTTTCAAAGGAAAGAAAAAAAAAGAAACAATAATACATAAATACAAACGTATCTATCTTTAAAGCATAATCTTTTTTATGTTTCATGACGTTCACCAGTATTCGATCGAAACTGTTTGTAAGTGACGGTTGTTTTTAACAATATTCAACAAACTATTCAAATTTGTTCATCAACCTCATACGGATTAATTATGTTTAAGTGTGAGAATAGAGTTAAATTATATTATGAACGATCGATTTTGAATGTGACAAAAAGTATACATTAATTTTAAAATAATTCGTTAAAAACTTCTTTTTTCTTTTTAAACAGTTGAATTTTTATTAAAAATAATACAGCATTTCGGGCTTTCTCCTATTACATACTGTAAAAATTTTTATCTTCTCATAATATTTTTTACTTCCAAAAATAGTATCCGATTTGTTTAAATGTTGTTGTCTTTATTTTTTAATAAATTTTAGTCAAATTCATTTACATAAAACTATGGTTTTTATCTCTATTTTATTCATATAAACAATAGTGATAATATCTCTCCTTTTCAACCATAAAGATCAAGTGTATTGTTGAAAATTGTTTTTATCGTATTATGATCCATTTTCTCAATCTTCAAACGTTTGACAATTACACAACATTGGCAAGAGTGAGAGAGTTGAAACGGCTGGTAGCAGATTCGTCTCATTTCTGAAATTATATTTTAATTCATTTCATTTCAAAGAGAAATGAAAAGTGTTAGTAATAATAATAGTAACGGAGGAAAATCAATGATACGCTTAAAGGAAGAAAGGTGCTTGTCGATAACAGATTTATTTCTTCAGACATTTCTTCTTGATTCCAATTTAGAAAATAAAATTTTAGTGACATGAAAAAAGAAAAATAGTATAAATAAAAAACAACAACAACTATCGTTTAAAGATATAATCGGACAATAGATGAGATAACATCTACCGACAAAATGTTAGAAGACAAAGTAGAAATATCGTTTTATGCATCGGTGTACAATATCTACCTTCTAATTAAAATATGGGTCACTTTCGATGTTCCCAGTCAGAGCTCTAAAAAAGACTTTTATCAATAATTAATCGTGGATACATATATCCCGTCTTTTCCTAGCCTTTCTAATTGAAAGAAAAACTTAAATCTTTTTCTATTTGATGTTTGTGATTAATTAAGATACTTTGAAATGTCCTCCAGTCAATGCTACTAGTTCTAGAATTATCATAAATGAGGAAAAGGTTAGACAGATATGCAATTATCTAGACTTTTCTAGTTTTTTTCATAAAACATATGCAAAATATTTTGAGAAAGCATAGGACCTACACTCAGGAATTACACTGAGTCTAATGAATATACATCACACATGTACACCACCGATAGTTGCACAGACATAGACTTTTTATCATAAATTAATCATATTTCTTGCCTCATTTATTATTTTTTCGTTTACTTATGCTAACACAAAATAAAAGAAAAATTCGTTTTTTTCGGTAAAAACAATATAGAATGTAGTTTATGCATAAATATCCTACATTGGTATACTCATCAAGAACCAAAGATAATTTCACAATAATTTCGAAAAAGAAAGAATTCAAAGATGAAGAATTGTAAATAAATAAATATAGAAAAACATATTTCTATTGTTTCCTGCACAAATCGTTCAGTAGATCTTAAATCTGATTTGAAGAGATTTGGACTTCTCCGTCTTGTCTGAAAATTCAAGTTCTACACCGTTGAATTTATTGAATGTTTGTAGTGCCCGAAATGTGAATTTTTCTAACAATTTTTCGATAATAATCCCCTGGCTGTTTCGTTGTCAGATGCACTTGTTCTCTCTAAATTAGTTTCTTTACGTATGATAATGAAGAATAGCTACATTACTTCGTTACCACAGTGAAGAAACGTTTGTCCTACAATTCTACTTATTGTACAACGCTAACCATTTCTATTGTTAAGAAACTACAAGAATAAGATTTCCGATAACGGAGTTACGCAGGCGTATCGCAGCATCATGGACATATGTAGTTCATCTCAACTTAGTTTCTTGCATATCTGATTGGCATTTCATTTTCAAAAAAAATGTACACACCAATCACATTCGTAAGTAATCAAATTAAGATGAGATATTGAGGTGAACGTGACTCTAAGTATGTAATTGGCCCAGAGAACAAATATCCTATGTTCGAATTACACTGTGAATACTCAAGATCCTGTACACAATGTTATTTGTCACGATAAATATCTTTTTCACCGTATCCTATGGTACGCGAATATATTTATATTATTATATAGGCAAAAGTTTCTATTATTTCTAAGTTTAATTACTTTAAGCTCTAACGAACAAATCTTTCTCAGAGAGACTAGCTGGGCTGAAAAGTTCGGTCATTACACATTCAGGCGTCACGTATCAACCTTAAACAAACAACTTTTGAGAACTAATTGAACCAAAATTCTTTCATATGTCACCGAGATCTGTACATGTTCTTCAAAAATTAGAATTCTACAATGCGCCGTTATTAAACAATTCTGAAAGAGATGAAGGGGGAGGAGAGAATGTCGTTTATAAATATTATAAATAACCGTTGATACATATCAGAGGCCGAAATAAATCGAAAAATTCAGCATTCGGTTCGATTCGATCTTTAACTGAATCGAATCGAACTAGGAAACGTAGTTAAAGAGCATAGTGTCCTTTGATCATCAATGTAAAAAGATCTTTTGCTGTCTTCTTGATTGGTGTAAAAAAATGAAAAACTGTTTCTAAATTTGGTTCGTCTAATGAAACGATATTTCTGACTCCTTGTAGCTCAATTTTGGTCGAACGAGAATTCAGCGCCACTGATCAGAATGTTAACCACCGTTGTTCAAGTTTACTTAGATCCATCGATAGTGAATTATTTTTACATTCAATAGAAAATAATAAATGAAAGACTAATTCTATCAACAAGATATTTCTTATGAATATTCTTTTTCTTTGTTTTGCTTTAATCCATGTTTCCAAGTTCTGGTCACAGAGATGGTAAGTTCACTCAAGTGTTCTAACTTGAAAGAATATATTCTGAACAAATGTTTCACACAAAAAAAAGAGAATACAAAGCTTCCATTTTGACTGAATTAAGTCGAATCGAACCGATTCAACATTTGAAAATGTCATCCGGATCGAATCGAGTTACATTTTCCTGATTCGTTTCGAACACTAATACATATCTAAATCGATTTGATGCTAAAATATTGGTCACTAACACTGATCGATCTCCATCCTTTCTATGTTGATTTCAAAATCAACAGAATTGATTAACGTTTATTCCATCTATAACAAAACACACTTACATAATTATGTCAAAATTGATTAAGTACAAAATTGAATGATAATTATTTTTAGTACATGCTCTTTGCACTTTTATTTCATACCACATATAATATTTTCTTCCTTATTTTAGAATATGTGTCCATGCGATTTATTTGTATATTGTAAAATTATTTTAGACAGCGATCAAAACGCCATAGGTAATTTAGAACTATAATTAGGGACAATTTTTAATCAATTGTGTTATGTGATATCATCTATTTATACGACTATCACATCATAAAAATATGAAAGTGTTGCTCTTTTTTTATTCCCCTTCTTCGTCTTTAGGTGATAGTCAGTAAATTATAACAATAATCATAAACGGTTTCTAAAAGGAAAAAAAATTTATCAACCTGAACGATACATCCGTAAGGAGTTAAAAAAAAGAATAAAAAAAGAAAAAAAGAAAAAGACAAACTTCTCTTAAATTTCCATCTCATAAACTACTAAAAATTAGAACAGATAAATCAAGATACAATCCGAGACATTGTTATTCTTCATAAACTGAACAATAACTTGTTTTAAACTCATTTTCAATGTTTCTAAGAACCAATTTTATTTAAGTTAATTTCACAGATACTCAAACTGTTTTGTTTTTGTTTCTATTAATTATTTGTGAACTCTTTAATACAAATCGATTTGTGATATTTAACCGACAAAAAGACAGAAGCGTGCGATTCATAATTGTTTTGCATCATATATCATGATTTTATTACATAATGCTGTCAATATCGTAATCCTATTTAGTCTGTATCTATCGATATTTCGTGATAGTATAAGGTGCCGATTATATAAACTGCTAAATAGGCAAGAAAGATCGAAAATAAAAGTCTAATAAAAAAATAAAGAGACTTTGACAGCATGACAAGAATAAAGCTGAAAAATATAAAAAGTTTGAATACCAAAAAAATCTCTTTTTAACAAAATAAAAAGAGAAGACACTACTAAAAAAACGCTAATTTTCAATCAGTATTGCAAGATAAACAAATATTTTGTTAAAACCTATCTTTCTAAAGATATAAAAAGACATCATAGACTTGAGCTAGACATGGTCTATGTCATCGGTTTTCTCTGCTAAAAAGCTGCGACAGTTAACTAAAATTTATTGTTTACACGTTATCTCTCTAACATCAAAGGATAACTTTTTTTTTTCTTCTCCTCATATCGATCTGTACCTATGTCTTCTTTATTTTCTTCTCTTTAATTTTAATTTTTTATTAACACCTTATCAAACTGGTCATCTAATTGGTTTATAAATTCTCTCACGATCTCACAAGTGAAATCTGTTTGTTTTGAATGAGCAAAATGTTCATGTTCTACTTTGTTTACATAAAATAAGTAGTATATCTCTATTTCAATATCTTTTTTTTTACACAGCTGGCTCTATTTTCTTCTAATTTAAAGTTAACTGCATCTTCAATTTCATCATAATCAGCAATTTGTGTGCTTTTTCTATTAAATAACAAGATCAATTTAATAACTATCATGAAATATTGATTGACTATTGTTATTCAATAATCGTCTTAAACTTAACAATATTAGAAGTGTTTGTTGTCAAATTTTCATATGATTTTAGACAAAAAACTTAAAACAAAAAAATACAAAATTAGTTTAAATATAAGGTGAAACAATTTTCATTGAAAAATGAGGATAGAGAAAAACATGTTTGCCGCTCAATATTTATATGTGTGTGACATATTCACTAACCCATAAATTATTTAATAATACCTATACACATATCACTAAAATTATTTTTTCCATTTTTTTTTTATGTGTTTTTCTATCTTTGATCAGTGGCAACGGTTAACTTTTGATCAACTCACAATCAATTGTTATCACTGTATTTATTTAACATCTATAATGATCTCAATGACATCATTGACCATACCAAAAAAAATAAGAATTTCATCAATATAAAATGCTTTAGAATCGAATTCACTTGAATTACGTTAATAAGCAGAAAAATGTGAAATTATGTTGAAAAAAGATCGTCTCTTCTTTTAGATTGTTGGATAAAACTTGAGTCGATTAATCGATTTTCTAGAAGTCATACTTTATAAAATAAAAAAAAGATAGTGTTAACCAAAGTCTGTTTAAGACGATGATAGTATCTATATCCTCAACCGTTATCTACATGTCTTTCCCACGTTAAAAACAATACACAGTGACATTTCAGGTGTATTAATTGACGGTCTTTTCATATTTGATCAACTACTGTAAGTATAGAGATATTAAACAAAATTGCTAAAGGCAAAGACAAAACACTTTTTCTTGGCACAACGGGGGAGGGATTTTATACCTTTTTTTTTTTATAGTTTAATTATTACGTAACGATTCAATCAGTGGGAAGTTCTAAATGATTTGTTACAAACAGTTATTGAACTTTTCACTTTTTTTGGCTCAAGTCTAATTTACACAAACATTTTGGTTTGTTTTCATCTTTTTCTAAAAGATAGTACATTGAAAAAAAAATGTTTTCTCTCTTCCGTCTAGAAAAGAAAAGAAAAGAAGAAGAAATAAAAACGTTCATCGTACATTATATACTCGACGATTGGAGAATTATATTAAAAAAATTGGATTGGTTCATAATAAATAAAACAAAATAAAAAGTTGTGTAATTTATCAACTCGAAGATGCACAAACATCGACCTGAGTAATAGTGATGAGTTATCATATATTGTGTGAAAAATCATTTGTAACATTATATAAACGGGACACTTGTGTAAGTTATATATTTCCCATTTCAAATGTGATTATTAAAAGAAAAAAAAGTGTTATTTATCAAAAACTATCCACCTTTTTGGTGTGAGATTTCAAACATTTTTCGATTTTTTTCTTGTAGATATTGTTTTATTTTAAAATGTACTAGTTGAAAAAAGACGACTAGTTTCTTCTATAAAAATATTATCAATCGAACATCATGTTGGAAGATGAAAATTTATTTACAAGATCATCTTTTCCATATTCAATGGCTGCTCTTACAGCGGCTGCCGCTGCTCATAACATGTACAATCCATTTTCATTTAACAGTTATAGTACAGACAGTTATATAGGTATGTTTGTTGTGGTTTTGTGCAATTTTATTTTAAAGACAGACCAATTTCATATCAAATATCATCTTTTCGTTTGAAGAAAAAGTTTCCTAAGAGAACAGTAGGTAGAAATTTGTGCAATAATATTATCGGGAAAATTGTTAACCAAATTTGTAATAGAGAGATCAGCATAACAAAACTGTTAGATTTCAAATGTATGTGTAACAATTATATTTTCAATGAAAATGACATGTTCTAAAACATTTTTGTTTTTAGCACCAGATATAAAACGTGTGCGAGCAGATTCAAAAATTCAAGTAAAACTAGAAGATATTGATTTATGGAAACGTTTTCATGGTTTGGGAAATGAAATGATAATAACAAAAACTGGACGGTATGTTCATTTTTTTCCGCTTTTCACATGAAATAGTGTGAGAAAAAAGTCTTATCCTTTTCATTTATTTTATTTTATATAGAAAAAAATTAAAAAAAACCTAATAATCAGTTGAATTTTTTGTTAATATGAAGTGTAATAGCAATCTGTCTTTTCTCACTGTACCATCTTGTATTAATTAAAAAAATCAAAACTAGACAGAGACAAAAAATATTTTTTTATTTTAGACGAATGTTTCCAACATTTCGAGTGACAATAAGTGGTCTTGATCTAAATACAAAATATATGTTGTTATTAGATATAGTACCAGTTGATGATAATAGATACAAATATCATGAGTCAAGTTGGAATATATCGGGAAAAGCTGAACCCCATTTATTTGGAAGGTTGGTAATAATTGAAAGAGAAAAAAAGAGAAAATATTTATTTATATAATATTTTTAGATATTATGTACATCCTGATAGTCCGGCAACCGGTGCACAATGGATGAAACAGTGTGTTTTATTTAATAAAGTTAAAATCACAAATAATGCAATGCACAATCAAGGACATGTATTATAATAATAAATATTTATTTTTTAAAAATTTCATCTTTTAATTTTTATTCTAGATTATTCTTAGTTCAATGCATCGTTATCAACCACGTCTACATATTGTTGAAGCATCCGATGTTTATTCTATTAGAACTGGCACATACAACACATTTACATTTGATGAAACAGTTTTTATAGCTGTAACAGCCTATCAGAATGATCAAGTATGTCTGTATTGTATAATAGAGTGGTCTCATTATTCAAATACTCGTTATTTTTTATTCATTTTAGATTACGAAATTAAAAATTAATCATAATCCATTTGCAAAAGGATTTCGTATGTATAATTTTCAATCATTCTTGAATCAAAGAAAGTTAATCTTTATTGGAAAATTTATTTTTTTTTTTCAGGTGAACAACCAACACATGGAAAAAGGTAAATAACAAAAAAAATTTATTTATTTTTCAATAGGATAAAATAAATGTTGATCATTAAGAATAACATTGAACTACTTAAAATTTAGACAAGAAACTACTGATCTTTAACTCTTAATAAAATAAAAGGTAATTTTAATCATTTTTTTTAGGCATTTAACAAGTCTAAAACGTCATTGTGAGTCTAACAACGATAATGAGAAAAGATTAAAAACAGGTAACAATAATTATTAGTAACAATAATCAATCGATTATTTTTATCTTCTTTTTCTTTAAAGATCATGTTGGTTCATCTCGATTATGCAAGAATGATTCATCATTAAATTCTACTCTACAACAATCAACTACTTCTACTCCTATTACTTCATCTGTTATTGCTGATTCTACTACCTATCTTGATGAAAGTTATACATCCGGTGATAGTCCAACAAAAGATTATAAATATTCAATTTCTACACCATTAACTACATCCACAACTTATCCATCAAATATGTACAATTATGATACATCATCACCATTTTATATGAATCAAAAATTAAATTCTTATTATGGTATGTCAAATACACCATTTCCATATAGTTCAGTAAATTTTGGACAATTTTCACGTTATTCAACTCAAACTTATCCGTATAATCTCTCATCACCAACAAACTATAATGCATTTTTTAATCAATAATAATATAATGTTTTTTTTTCTACATTAAATTTATCTATCTATTTTCGTATGTCTGTATATTTATTCTATTCTATAGAAATAAAATGATTGTTGAAACAACTCAAAAAAAAAAAGAAAAAGAAAAAGAAAGTCATTGCCATATTGTATGTACTTATTTTTTTGTTGAGGTGTTAAAGCGCATTTAGAATATTACCATAAAACAATACGTTTCATATACATCAAAATATCAATATTCTAATTGACTATGATATAGGAACAAATGTATTTTTAGTCTCAAGAGAAATAAATATGAACTAAATTTTGTTGGTGTTATGACATGAGCGAACAACAACAAAAAAAAGTTCTTTTTTTTTTTTCTCCAGCGAATGATCTCTATTTAATTTCTTAAAAGTCGCCGATATACATATGGTAACCCTAAAGGCGAACATTGAAGGTAGAAATAACTATGAAGCCAATCGAAAATTTGAACGACTCACATGAATGATTATTTTAACACATCATAAAATATGTTTGAATATATAGATATGGGTATAATGGAACGAGCCAATAAAGAGAATATAAAAATATATCTTTTATTCACGTATATACATATAACTCATTCGTCTTTTTTGTATATAGTAGTTGCTAATAGGTTTTTGTGTACATTCCATTGATATAGAGAGAAGAAACAGAAATAAAAATAGATATGGGACATAAAATAAAATTTACCTGAGTAAATAGTTAAAAATTTTGTATTAATTTTTATATACAATTTCTCTGAGGTATGCAGCGAGTTTTTACTATTGTTAAGTGAAATGAACTGTAATTTATTTCGGATTGATACTTTGAAAAAAAAAAGAGAACGATTAAATGATCATAGTCTCATTTTTGAGTAGACAACTAATTAAAAATTAAAAATAGAGATTTTTCCTTCTCAAGCTAATTGTCGAACTTTATCCTACTTTACAGGTGTAGGATCTTTAGTGAATTATTGGTAAAGTATATATCCGGTATTGTTTTACTATCATAATGGTCACAGAACGCACATCATTTAAAGCAGCATGTAATGGGCACATCACAGGATAAGCGAGCCGCAATAAATTACGCCTTAAACCTTTAATTTTTCTCAGAAAAATGCAACTATAGTAAAAATCTTGTCGGAATGGACTCTACAGGACTGAATTGTGTACTAAATTGCTCGGAAGATTTTATCCACATCCAGAAAATCTGGCAATAATATTCCAATATGTAAAAGTGATCTGTAAAGCTTTAAAATGATCAATTCTTTCTGTTATTCCTTGTCAGTTGCAATATCAAAAAGTTGAGGTATGCTTAGTGAAAAAAAGACAAATTCTCATTATTATTTAATGAAGTCACCGTTTATGGCATAAAAGTAGGTTCTAAAGACTTCTATCATGTACGGTACGGTTGAGAGTACTAACATCTTATGAAGTTTGATATTCTTAGTAAGTTTCGTTCAATAAACATTTTGAAACTTATCATTACTTTCTCTGAATATTTTAGACTAAAATAGTCAATACAATTCTTGTAAAGAATTTTAATCGAATCGTTTGTAAGACGATGAAGTATAAGATACAACTTTTCAACGGCAGTTTTTTCAATCTGAATATCTTTTTGCTATTTACACACCAAAACAATGTTCTAACAGCCGGCCGCCAAAGTCAACATGAAAAATATTTGAAAATCGTACTAGAAAATGTACAATCAGAACAAAAACATTGTGTTAATTGATTCTTAGAGAATATAATTTGATAGTGTTAACTTAGAATTAATGAACAACGACTGTTTTATCTCTATTTAACAAAATAATTAATTTCTTTGGTATTTCCAGTTGAGATAATCGCAGTTAATGCGAAAACTGTTTTAGAGTGAAATACTTTTCTTTTTTCTAAATTGATAATCTCTCAACGCCTCAAATCTAGTCGACTACAACTAATAAGAAAATATTTTTTGGTTTTTTTTTCTGCATTGAGATTGGCTCTTTTTAACGCGTTTATCATACGTATATGACGTATTGGTTGGATTGGTCAGATAGAAAAATAATTCATGTAGAAGAAAGAAAAGAAAATTCTTGTTTCTCTTCTCTTCTCTTCTCTTGTCTCCTTTCGTAGGTAAAAAATTAGGAGGCATATGACCGACTTGAATTACGGGAGAACACATATGACAATCAATTTTTAATATACATATTACGTAAAACACTATTTATTTAAATCTTTCTTGCATGTTGTCATACACCGTTCAAGAACAATCAAATTCAACAACAAACATATGCTCATCATCTTTAACATCAAGAATATACAACGATGACGATATTTTTCATGTACGAAATAAACCGTTTACTTATCCGTCAATGTCAGCAGCCGCGGCAGCAGCAGCCACACATGGAATGTACACATCACAAGCATTTCCCGGATTTGGATTCGGTTTATACGACGATATCACACCCTTCTCTGGTAAAAGACTAATTAGAATTCACTATTCATTTAGACTAGACAAGGGCTAAAATATTTTTTCCAATGGTTGTAGGAATTGTTAGGTCAGCGGCGTCTATCCCCACCTGGATATTGGACGCATTTGTACCATCTCGGAAGTTTGATCTCTCAGTGTATCACCTGAAAAATGAATTTCTATAGCAAAAATGCGTATCACCTTACTTTTGTTTAAGGCATTACGCCTCAAGAGTCTCACAAGATAGACGCCCCTGTATTAGGTTTACATGTGAAAAAACATTTCTGAGTTCAAACTGAGCAGACTTCAACCCAGGTATTTCAATATTTTATATTTTTTGAATTTTCTCATAATTTTTATTAGATCCCACACGATCCTCATTTGCTTTGGCAACAAAACGTGAACGTCCCGATCCAAATATTGATGTTAAATTAGAAAATATGCATTTATGGAAAAAATTTGATGGAATTGGAACAGAAATGATTATTACAAAAAGTGGGAGGTATGTGCATACATCTACTTGATGTGATGAGTCAAGTCAAATTTCAATGGGACTTTCTTTTTGTAACAACTTGTTAACACAGCTGGTAATAAAAAGAAGTTCAACTGTACAATATAGTGTTGACATTGATGATAGTTGATGTCTCTTATGAATTAGTAATATGAACTAATTAATTTTTCTGCTCAAGAGTTTCAAATTGAATGAGTTTTGCTTCTCAACAGGAAAGAATTAAGTTTGTTTTCCTCCATACTAAGTATGATGAGATGTTATATGTATGTGTTTAGAAGGATGTTTCCAATATTTAAAGTGACAGTGACAGGATTAGATACAAATTCAAAATATATTATGTTTATGGATGTTGTACCAGTTGATAATAATCGATATAAATATCATAATTCTCAATGGATGATAACGGGTGCTGCTGAACCCCATATGCCCGGAAGATTGTATCCACATCCAGAAAATCCAGCAACAGGTAGTCAATGGATGAAACAATCAATATCATTTAATAAATTAAAATTAACAAATAATACCATGGATCAACAAGGACATGTAAGTAAATAGATTGTAATAATGATATTTTAATATATTTTCAATTATCACTATCTTATAAATAGATTGTCTTGAATTCTATGCATAAATATCAACCACGCTTACATATCATTCAAGCATCCGAACCATTATCAATACGACCGGATGCTGTTAATACATTTACATTTGTCGAAACAACATTTATTGCCGTAACAGCGTATCAGAATGAACAGGTTTGTATTTTCATATTTTTTAGTGAAAATCTTAATTTGGTCAACAGGATTTTTATCGTAAAACCATAAGTCGTGTTACAATTAATTGTCTTATTTTAGATAACTCGATTAAAAATTGATAATAATCCATTCGCTAAAGGTAAATAAAATAATCTTTGTTCCTACCTTATATATTAATGATTCTTTGACTTTATTAAGGTTTTCGCGATCACAATGGTCATAGTAGAAAGTATGTTTAAATTTGGTGTTTTTCATATTGCTTCAATTTACTTTTTATTCCAGAGATACACGATCAATGAAACGAAGCAATCAATCCAATGATAATGGAAAAAAAATTAAATTAGGTAGTTACAAACCCATCCATAAAATGTCAAATAATCTGCACAATGAGTTTTTTAATTCAAAATTCTCTTTATTTTGTTGTTTAGAAATGTATACTCCTGATTCAAAACGTAGTAAATCTAGTAATGGTGATGATCTTACACCTGAATCGCCCACAATTCAAACTACAATCAATTCAACATCAACTCCGATTGCAGCAACAGCTGATTCAACCACCTATTCCGATACGGATAACTATGATTTTCATACATACAGAGATTCAGCAAAAAATAGTTTATTAAACAATTACTATTATTCATCGCCAATATTTTCATCAAAATTTCAACAGTCATTTGCCAATCATCATCATTCATCTAGTTCATTTAGTCCGTATACGACGAATATTCCTGGTTTAACCAATCCATTTGCACGCTATTCAACGAGTCCATTTAGTCCAACATACAATCCATATAGTCATCCACCTTTGTACTATTCATCCTAATAAATACATTGTACATTATAATTTTATTTGTTTTTTTGTTTGTGAAAGATATTATTTTAAAAAACCATAAGAGATAATATGTCAATGAAAAGTGAAATTTTTGTTGTTACTAGAATAAAAAACAAAAACCAAAAGAACTATGATAATGGGTACGAATCGCACAACAACACCTTATAATACAACAAATATCATTCAGGTGTTTGAAACAAAAACAATTCAACGAACTGCGTACAACTCTCTCCTCCAGCCGACCAGGCTTAGTTCTATTCGTCGATTTTAGGTCAGCGTTCGACCGAGTTTGGCACGACGCATTGCTAGTAAAACTAGCTAGGCGCACTAGACGCAATTTCAGACTATTGCAAAAAATGGCTAATCGAACTAAATACAAAAAAGACAGAAGCAATGTTGATAAATGTTAAATATAACCGATCACCATTTCAACTATCGTACAATGGTGAGACCATTTCATTTGTAAAAACTTTGAAGTACTTCGGGTATATGATTACTCCACGTCTCGGTCTTGGGAAGATGCTTATTTCTCAGCGTCGTCTAATTGCTTCTTCGTTTCACGTTGTTTCTCGTCTTTTTTGTGGTTCTGGTATGTTGTCTATCAAACTTCGTCGCCGGGCTTTTTCGCTTTGTCTACCCCTTCTTTTATATGGTTAGCTCTATTGTTTTTCTATTTCACTGATATCCAACAATGAAAACTGTCCGATTTATATGCTTTTTATTTAAGACGAGTGTATGGTTTAGCTTTTCTCGATTATAGATTTTTTTCTTTAACTGTCGAAAGAACTTTAGTGGATCGTTTTTCTGCTTACTGGCTTAAATTTATTTTCAAGTTTTCATTTTTTCCTGACAATATATCATTAACAGAAACATGAACAATGTACTCAAATTTTCAGCGTGATCGCAATTTGTGTCTAAGTGAATCTGCTTTACGTAGAAATTGTTGGGATTTGGTACAGTTCAAGTGGTTATTTTGTAAACCTAGTTTGTAACAGTCAGTGTGGTTCATTTCAACTAATTCCATTGGTCACAGACACTATCAGCAGACTTTTGAAAGATGTAACGGTCAGTGTGACCGAAAATATAAACAAAACTGGGATTCTCAACTGAGATACACTTTCTGTATCAACAGTGTACATATACGCTTTTCACAGAAGTTCGAAAACTATGATTTTCCACATAATACTATAATCAAACTGCATTATATCAAAGTTCGTTGAAATATTTTCATGGGTTTTACTCGTAACAAGAACACAAAGAGGTGCACTAGCAATATTATATGAAGAAAGTTTATATCGTTGTTAGCATCGATATCCGAAGGATATTAAACGTTGGGTTTGCATGATTAATAATTGTGGATATTCTACTAATTCACGATTTCAGCTGGTAAATGGATCAGAATTTACAAAACTGTACTTTATTAAATATAATTCAGTTAAGAAACGCAATTTTGTTTATATTTTTCTATTGTTCAATTAAGATCCCTAATTAAAAAAGCATCTCAGTTGATGTGTAACCATTTTCATGTGATTTGGATATATAGACAGAATTATAGACAGTATGTGTAAATCATATAATAGACAAAAAACCTTTACCGTCAGACAGTACTGTCTGACCTAATTTTAATACGATGCCACTTAAAACACTTTAACATGTATACGAAATCTCTAAAAAACTAATTTAATATTAGTTATAGTTAGAAAACTAATATTCTATCTGAAACTATTTTTCTTAATTCTTCAAATGCTATAAGTTCACAATCTTATCTTCAGGCTTAGGGAGTTGTCGAATGTAAAGTAGTTGAACTTATCATATTCTATAAAGTTTGGCTTGTCTAGTAGAAAATTTCGGACTAAACAGAATGAAGGTTGAACAATTTATCTAGGAAATCTCTCAACTTCATATACTGTTCTCCAAGAAACCAAGACAAGGTTTTTCCTGAAGTGGTAAACTATACGTGGAGACTTTGCTTCTTAAAATGCAGTCTCATCCTACCTTACTTACTGAACCAACAGATTTTCATTCGGCATCGCGTATCGACTACTTTTCAACGCTAAAAGTACATTAAGAGTTGTTCGTGTGAATAATCTTAACTAAAATATCTAAGACTGAGTAATAATTCTCATCGAAGATAACCTTACATTCTATTTTAGATCTGACTATTAGTCAGCCCATCTGCTTAAAGCAGATGGGAAAACGAGCGTTGCAAAGAAGGGTAGTAGATTGAAGCAGACAACTGCGACATCTGTAATCAAGCTTCAGTTTTCTCTTAAAAGACTTTGAAAGACTGGTTTTAATGAGCAACAAGGGTACAAGAATTTTTAGACAACTAAACAAAAAATGTCATGTCGGTGAAGTTCAATGTATTTATTTTCATTGGATGAAAATGCGATAACGAAGTAGTTCCGATTACTCACCACAGTTAGAAGTCATAATATAGAGTAAAATCAATAAACAAACTTGCCCTTTTAGAGTTATTTTTTGCAATCGTCACCTGTTCCGGTTTATTTACTAACACGAAAAACACAGTAAAAATCAAATTTCCGGACTGAAATTCTCATTTGACTGATCAATTATTAAAAACGCTAATTAAAATTCTAGTGATTCGACCAGATCTTATGCACCTATTATAACCAATCGCCCTTATGTGAAAGATCTGTGACTATATGATGCATAGCAGAACAGTAAAATGATTCAATTCAGAAATTCGATATCGGTCAATTGCATACTGTAAATGTGCTCTAGTTGGATTGATGAAATCTCGCTTAATCAATATTTTACTAATCTGTTTTGCGTCGCATTTATCTGATGATTTTTGTCATTCTCCAAGTAGATCGATAAAAAGATATACAGGCTCAAAAAGTTTGTTGTCTGCTTTATGTGAAAGTCTTTTGGGCAACTGCTACCTGGAGTGTGATGCATAGTTATCATTGTTCTGGTTTTTAGATGCAAGATATAACTTCAATAAAGTCTAGATTAAACGAAGAATTATTTTCATCTACTCAAGAATCATGTCTAACACTTTGTCGTGTTTACGATTTGACAAAGAAAGGAAAAGAGAGGGTTTACATTTTGTGTGCTTGCAGTAAGTTCTTCTACAGGTATATTTTCTCTGTTCTATTCTATTCAATTTCAGTTTATCCCAAAGCGGATCCACAACCAACGATTCACCTGATAAAAATACCGGAAAAAAGTACTGAAACATGCAAAAAAAAAACGTCGTTGTTATTACGCGATATAAAAACAATTGATTGTGCACCGGATAAACGTTCAACAACAAAAACAAATGCACGTGCAGAAAAAGAGCGTGGCATCGATATTATACACGTTGATCGAGAATATTCATTTGCTTGTGTGACAAATGAAGAAAAACAGGAATTTTTAATAACATTAAGAAAGGTAAGATATGCATCAAGTAAAGAAAAGCATCCTTTATTCAAAAGCCTTTTAGGTAACAGCTCATTATTTGAAAGATAGTAAACAAAAGCCAAAGTTTATCAATTTTGAATCGGATGATCAGCTTATTGTAAGTAAGTAACTCAAAAATAAGCTTGAATTAGATAGAAAAAGGATGTAAATCCTTTTCTGTTTGTTAAATAGATCCCAAAGATGTAGAAGATATGTCACGGAAAACGCTACAAATGGAACCCTCTGATGCAATTACACAACAAGAAGAAGACGATTTAACTAGTTTAATGTCCGAGTACGATTTCGCGATTAAAGATGCCGAACGTTTTGTTGAAATGTTACAACAACGATTAACCGATTTGGATATTGTACGTGTAACTGTTATGCTTTCCTTCAGCTATATCTACTGAAGACAGTGGTTTCTTTTACAAGGCTAACGTCGAAACAGTAATGGCATCAGAAAAAGGTGCTGTACAGTTAATGAATATGCTGGATAAAGCGGTGGATGAAATTACAAAAACAGACACGCGTCTAAGTTTATATGAGAAGAAGTTGAGTGTAAGTACTTCCATGAGCTACGCAACAGAAAGAGTAGCTCTAAAATCAAGCTTTTATGGAGAAACAGAGTTTGCCTTGGCTGATCTGAGAAGATGGTCGCAATCGTTTGTGAGAAAGATGTTATCTTCTTTTTCTACTCAGAGTACTGATTATTTCTATATAGATAATAAGATGAAGATCATCTTTTTTATGTTGAAAATACACATATCAAGAATAGTGGTACATTGTCTTGAAAATGGACATCGAACTAGCTTCTGTTCCGAAATTTTTGCTCTTGATATAGTCAAGAGAATGATTAAAGAGAGCGCGCTGGTAGATATTCGCAGAAAGGAAAGAAGAAGGATCATCTATTCTCAAAAAAGCTTTGTTTTGAATATTAGTAGTAATAGAAAGAAGGAATTTAGATTTTTGTTTCATTCTCTAGACATATACGTAATTTCTTTTCTAATATATGCTGAAATAACTTCTGTAGCCATTTGGCTGTTATGATGTCTTTTGAATAAAGACAAAACGTCTCAAGAAAATATGTGTGTTTTCAAATAAAAAAATGGTCGCCATCGTATTATCAATACAGAAATTGTTCACCTTAAATCATGAATCAAATAATTATTTCTAATTGAGTCGTTATACCCCATGTCGCCAAAACCAAAATTTTTTTTCCGTTAATCAAGTGAATAATGCAAAAACATAAGCGGCGTAGCGCAAAAAATGGTTACAAATGCGTCATTCTGCAAAATTTTGTTCTAGAGAATTTTGTAGAATCTCGCATTTGTAACGTTACGCCACTTGTGTTTTTGCATTTTTTATATCATTTTTGAATTTCTACATGGGACTGCATCTATCTTGTATTTCTCGAATTATCTTTTGTTTTAACTTCAGAGTGTGGCTGATGCCGTAAAAATAATGAGTCGTAAAGATTCGTTGATTCAAATCGAAACATCCAATGTTCTCAAATTAACCGAAGCGCTTGATAATTTACTGGTATACAGACCTTTTTCAGCTCTTTATTATTCCACTGCAATTATGACTCTAATTAATAGAGCATGCAAGATTTTCCCGACGAATATATTCATTTATTACAAAATAATGATCTAACAAATGATGATTCACGTACAATGTGTACTCAAGCAGCAAATCATTTAAATCAAGCATTGAGTGTACAGTTACAACCTGGTAAATACAACTAAACCGCGTAGACGGAAGAAGGGGGATGAAGAATACTGTCTTTTCACTATCGTTACATATGCATTATGTTAGTGTTAATAGCCCAGTGTCTTTCCTACAGTTGAAAAGCTTCTGATATGGTAATCTATATCGTTACTAACAATCAACTGCAGCTCTGGAAGGCTAGCCTGATATAGAGTTCTTCTTTCCCAACTACTTGAGCTCGCCATACACACTCACTAATCGCGTGCTGGCTCTTTCCTGAAAGTCACGAGTGTTTATCGGACGAACTGTATTGCACGTCGTAATAGAGTAAGTATGCTGTGGGACGGATGATCCCTGGCACTAACGAATGAGACACAAAATAAGGTACCTGAGATAATTACATAACTTATGTACACTTGAGGTTTGAACTCAACATTTTCGAAGTGCATGACAAACAACCGCTAACAGCAACTTCATAAAACTTAGTATTATTCATACACGTTTGCTTTATTCAGGCATGGAAAAAATGGTTGCTGTAAGACAAAAACGTGAACTTCTAGAGCAGACACAAAAATCATTCTCGTTGCGTGTAAAAAACTTTCTGAGCAACAAATTTCTTTATTGTGTACGTAGCAGGAGTAGAGTCTTTGTGGCTATATGAAACTATCGTGAGGGAACATGGCATTGTTTTAGGCATCCGAATACGGTGAACGTTTTCAAATTGGGGCGAATGAATTACCACGTCACACTGAAAAAATTGCTAAACAACTGCTACCTTACAGTCCACTGTGTCAATGGCTCAAAGTCGCTGATCAGCAACATTTCAAAGACGTTTGTCAAGTAAATGAGATCTCTACTTTTTTTTTCTTCAGAACTTATGTATTTATTTGTTGTTTCATAGGCTTATATTTCACATATAAGACCAATTTATTCACATGAACTACAAGGATTTATAGAGTCTGCTCGTCTTGGAGTTCAAAGAGGTTTACCATCAGCGTCGGAAAAAAAGATAGGTAAGTTATAAATATTTTTATTCTACTAAGATCTTACGGTGTTCGTATTTTGTTTTAAGGTTCAGTGACATCACTGACCGCTCGTAACCAACAAAAACAAATACTTCAAACGCAAACTTCCACTGGTAGTAGTGGAAGTAGTGGTCCAGTCGATTATGATCCATTTTCATTACGTAATACACCAAAAGAATATCGCCAGAGGTGTGATAAGGTAGGATATTTCTAACTAACTTTATCTATTCAAATTGTTAAAACCTTTATTTTAGATATTTGAACGTGTTTTATCACAAGTTGGACCCGTTATACGAGAGGAACAATGGTTTTGTGTGAATTTTTTCAAATTTTTAGAAGAAGAGACAATCTCCACTGACGTAGGTGGAATGATAGTAAGAACTACCTGAGTTTTATATCATTATAATTCTCTTTAGAATGCTCCCGAATCGACTGAGAGTATTGAAAATTTTAGTTCAACGGGTTTGAAGTACGTGTTGTTATTCAAGCATTGAGAACATTGTTTATTCATAATCATTTTTCATTTCAGACAAATGTTATCAGATCTTTTTGAGCCGTTGGATGCCGAGCTTAAATCTTTAATATCGTACATAAGAAGTGTTGAACCATAGTAAGTTAAAAATATTGCTTATGTTATTTATTGTTTTGCTTCTTTTTTCATTTAGCATAGTCTTATATTTATTTGTTCGAATGAGTGAATATACTATAGCTGTCCAAAATTTTGGAGCATTTTTAAATAAGCTGTTTGCTGGAAATTTGATATTACTGAAACGAGATGTCGATAGTTACATAGTACGTACTTTTCTCAACAATGGTTGATTGTTTTTTAGTGCAAAGAAGTGTAAGCAATCGTAAGGTACTGCATTGCAGAGACAGAATCGGGTCAAACTCATTTGATCCGAACCCGAAAATTCTTTTTCTTGACCCGAATGAGTTCCGACAAATAGCTGAGGTACTATATTAAAAGAAGTGCCTTTTCTCCCTTTGGTGTAAGACAACACTGATATACCTTAGGCTTGTCATAATTACTGTAGGAGCATGCAATTTTTTTTATCAAATTATTCGCCTGCTATTGCCGATTTTTATTTAGAGTGATGTTTGTTCACGTATAAATGACTATCGTCCATCGAAGAGTCGTCGTGTTGGTATATTACCTTTTGTTACATATTTTGCTGTAAGACAATGCTTTGCCCCTTTTATTTTGCATTTTTGGTTCTTTGTATTTTTATTAGGAATTTACCGAAGAGGCTGAAACTGTTTTTGATAAATCTCAACGTGCTGTAGATTTGCATCGTGTCTATAAAAATTTGGTAGCAGCCATATTTCGGGGAATTGAAAGCTGTGCAATGTCGGCAGGTGATGGAAAAACACCACCGTCAATGGTTCGACTAGGTATTTAGAAAAATATGTCTGTTTTTTTATTATTATCGATGTTTCTCTCTCCATTTAGAAAACTATCATCAAATGCAACGTAATTGATAAATTGTTTCGTTATTTCTTATTTGTTCAAATGTTTGTGTTTCTTTTAAGATATTATTGGTATTAATAAGTTGTCCGTGTTAGATAATGAAAAACAAGAAGCAAGAAAAAATTATGGTACAGCCAAAGATGAATATGAACGAGAATATTGTGGATTTCCATTTGAAAAATTACACGTAAATTTCTCAGAGGTATAACATTTTGAAAAAGCTATAGGTTTTTCTATATTTTAGAACTTTTTCGACCGTGTAGATGAACTCCGTAAACGTTTAACAAAAGATGAAGATGTTCAGTATCATAACGATTTTGGAGTTATTGAGTTACGTCGACTAGTACGTGAACATCCACCAAAAGAGGTACACAATTGTTTAACAGGCATCTCTATTCAAATGATATTTTCACGTGTGTTTTCACAGGTTAAGAAAGGACTTGAGATTTTGTATCGAAAAGTCGAAAAACATTTATCCGAAAATTCTTCACTTATGCAGGTAAGTAAACCGAATCAATGTGAGCTCTTATCTTTAATTTTGTTGCTTTTATTTATTTTTAGGCTATCTGGCATGATATTCAATCGTTAGTGCTTGAGGAACACGAACGCATGACAAAACTAATAGCACAATGTTATCCAAATTCAAACATTCAACTTGATTTTACTGTGGACAATCTTTTAAGTTTTTTTGCTGAAATTGCCCATTCAAATTAGAATGTTAATTGAAATAATTGTTATTGTTTATTACATTCCTTCATTTTTACTACATTCATAGTTTTTTCCGGTAATTGTTCTTTTGTAATATAGCAGAACGTCTAGCAGAGACCATCAACTTTTTGTACTAGTTGTACAACTTTACGTTACAATAGTAACTCACATCTTGATGCACAAGTGTCGTTTTTTTATGGTTGTTCTTTAGCCAATGCAATGAAAGCCAGTGTTCAATGTTATCGAGCTTTATTGTCTGTCTGATCTGTTAGAGTTAGGTTATTTCTTTTTAAATTGATTGTTTCTTTTGTATTTATATCCTATTTTGTAGAACTAATAAAAATATTTATCATGTTTCTTAGATTTTCTTCTCATTCTCTACCCGGTGTCAAAATGCCGCATTATCTTCCATTAATTTATTGTTCATTTTTAGATTTTTTTTTGTGTTTTATTTGCCAATATTTCTCTATATCTACAGAATGAAAGACGATTTATTTTTTAATATTGATCATGGGTATTTAGAAGGATTATGTCGAGGTTTTAAAAGTGGTATATTAAAAGCTCCAGATTATCATAATCTTGTTCAATGTGAAACACTCGAAGGTACATAACTGTTTGATATATGAGTACAGGACTCTTGATTTTTATTTTATTTTTATTTAGATTTAAGATTACATTTACATAGTACGGATTACGGTAGTTTTTTGGCTAATGAAGCGAGTCCATTAACAGTTAATGTTATTGATGATCGTCTACGTGATAAATTAGTACAAGAATTTCAACATTTAAGAAATGCATCATACGAACCACTTTCAACATTTTTGGATTATATAACGTGAGTAACGATTAATAGAACGCTTTGTGCACATCATATTTTCTTTTCAATTCTAGTTATGCTTATATGATTGATAATATTGTATTATTAATCACCGGTACATTACATCAACGTGCAATTGGCGATCTTTTACCACGATGTCATCCATTGGGTACTTTTGAACAATTGGGAGCGATAACTATTGCTGATACACCAGCACAATTGTACAGTGCAGTTCTCGTCGATACGCCACTAGGTAAGTAAAGAATACATCTTAGAGAAAAGATATTTTTTTACTCTTTATTTTATAGCACCCTATTTTATCGATTGTATCTCAGAACATGATCTAGATGAGATGAATGTTGAAATTATTCGAAGTACTTTGTACAAGGTAAGTGATTTTGACCGGCTGAAGTCTGAGATAAAATTACTTAAAAAACTATCTATGATCTTTCATCAGCTGATTATGTTTGTCTTGTCATTTTTTAGGCTTATTTGGATGATTTTTTTAAGTTTTGTAAAGACCTAGGCGGTGTAACAGCTGATGTAATGTGTGAAATACTAGCGGTAAATCTAATATCTAAAAATTTATATTTAAATAAAACTATTCAGTGTAAATTATTTGTGTATTTAGTTCGAAGCAGATCGTCGTGCTTTCATGATAACGATCAATTCATTTGATACTGGTTTAACACAAGATGAACGGGCTAAATTATATCCAACGTGTGGTCATTTACATCCCGATGGGTTGGCTGAATTACGTAGAGCAGATAGTTATGAGGCTGTTAAAGAAGTAGCATCACGCTATTCGGTATAAATACATTGTTTTATTTATTTTTATTATCATACATTTTTTGAATCAGAAAATCTAGTTGTTGATGTAATGCTTTACTTAATAAAGACTATTTTCAGTTTATTCAGAAATATGAGACGATGATGATGATAAATATTGTGAATGTTTTAGGAATACAAACTATTATTTGAAGGTGCTGGATCGAGCACTGGAGACAAGACAATTGAAGATAAATTTTTTGAACATGAAGTAAGAGATGATATTTTTTTCTATCATTATGATAAATTTATATTATTTATTCTGTTTAGGTTAAACTCAATATGAATGCATTTCTTCGACAATTTCATTTTGGTATATTTTATGCATATTTAAAATTGAAAGAACAAGAAAATCGTAACATTATTTGGATTGCTGAATGTATCGCACAACGACATCGATCACGGTAAGTAACTGATTCTTTTGTTCTTACATAGAAAAAGTTCTTTTCATTTATTTTCTTATTTCTGTCTACAGAATCGACAATTATATACCAATATTTCCATAATTATATTTTCAATTGTGTTCCAACAATAAATTAGTGTGTCTTGTCTGTTGTGCATTCCATATTGACAGAGACTACGAGTGATATCTTTTTGTTTTATAATATTTTTCTTTTTCTTATCAAATACAAAATATTTTCCAAATGTATTAAAAGATTTTCAAAAGAAAAAAGGATATAATTTGACAACCCTATCTCATTATGAACAAATGTTATTCATATACGATTAAATTTTAACAGTGCAATCTTTTCCCTTCTATATTTTATGGTTTCTTTTGTTTTTGTTGCCTATTTTTATTCCAATCATTTGATTTTCTTTCAACGTTGTGCGTAATATAATAAAGTTTGTCAAGTATTCATTCTGCTGTTGTTGTTAGTATATTTCAAGAATAAAGATGTTTATAGACAACTGATCTATATCTTTTTAGTTATGCATATTTTCTGATCATGATATTTTCTCCATTTTTGTTTAAAAATTTAAACTAAATAAGTTTAGTTTTAGATATAGTACAGTAATACACGCATACGAGCGTAAAAAAATAAAATAGCCATGGGTGATGATGTAAGTATCATATTGTAATACGACGTTTTCTTTGTTTTTATTTGTGCTAACTATTTATTCAGATTATGGGTTATAATGGTGGTGTTGCACTGGCAATGAAAGGAAAAGAATGTGTTGCAATTGCCTGTGATAAACGTTATGGTGTTCAAAATCGTACAATAGCAACAAATTTTACAAAAATATTTGAATATGGTCCACATTGTTATGTTGCACTTTGTGGTTTAGCAACAGATGTAAAAAAGAAAATTTTTGTTTTCCTCTCTTATTTCTCTGTTATCTTTATTTTTTCTTAGGTACAAACAGTTGCTGAACGTTTAAAATTCCGTACAAATTTGTATGAATTACGTGAACAACGAAAACTTAAACCAAATGTTTTATATAATATGTTAACAAATTTATTATATGAAAAACGATTTGGACCCTATTTTGTTTTTGCTTTAGTTATCGGTTTAGATCCAAAAACGGGTCAAACGTTTTTGTATGATTCAGATAATATTGGTGCTATAAGTGATAATGTTAATTTAGCAACAGTTGGTACAGCTAGTGAATATATATTTGGTTTAGGTAAATATGTCAAAAATTAACGATTTTCCCTTTTAAATGAGTTTTTCTGTTATTTTTAAAGGTGAATTATTTTTTAAACCGGACATGACACCAGATGAATTATTTGAAGCTACATCTCAATCACTTTTAAATGGTTTTGATCGTGATTCAGCATCTGGGTGGGGTGCTGTGGTTTATGTTATTGAAAAAGATAAAGTGACTGTTCGTGAATTGAAAGCAAGACAAGATTAATTTAAAAATAACTCATGATTCCGTCATAACTCTACAAGGCTTTTTTTTTAAAAAGAGAGCAATCTAGAAAAATTCATTTGCTTCTTTTGTGTTATATTCGACTTTTTTTATTGTTTATGTTCAAAACATGTTTCCAGTGTTTAAAAAAAACTGATTTGAATTTAAATTGCATAACCACAAATGAGAAAGTGAGTACTGTTCATCAAAACAAAGGAACAACTTCTTTAGAAAATTTCGAATTTAAACGTAAGTTGTTATTTAATCGATTGAGTGACTGATTTGTAATGTCATGAGCGTACTGTTTATCTCCTGTTCTATTTCTTTTTTTTTCAACCATACAATGTAATATATAGTTACACACAAAGAGAAAAGAAAAAATGTGGCAATAAACGAAAAAGAAGATACACACAGTCGAAATGTTATCTAAAGTTTTTAATTAAATAAAAAAAAAAAAAAAAAAATGAGGAACCCATTCAGTGGAAAAGAAAAAAAACAAATTTTGGCTCGTAGTTTACAATAGCTAGTATAATTTGTTTTTAAGGAAAGCATGTTTACAAATAAAAAATGGAAAATGGTATATCATTGTTGACTAGCTTGAATTATGTCAATAGGAACAAGAGCATGCAGAGGCATTACGACAAAAAGTAGTTAAACTCATATACTACATGGAAAAATTATAAACTAATAGAATAAAAGATGAGAAAAATGGTGACAGTATTAGCAGACTTTCTCTTAGGACGACATATGTCTCTTTTGTCAAGATTACCGTTCTTCATTAATCTTGTTGACAGTGAAATCAATTAATATTTGTGTTTTTCTCACTTTTTCTACTAGAAACATATAAATAACGCAAAGAACACAACATAGCTTTTAAATTATTTTATGAGTGTCTACTATGTGCAACCTCTCTCATATACACTCTCATCTATCACTGAAATTAATTTTTTTTAAGCATCTTCACAATATTCCCAATATTCGGTATCATAACCTTCATAAACATGATCCAACAAAACTTTTCTTCTAATATCACAATATCGATATTTATCTTGTACTTTTTGTTTAATTTCATTTAAATTTGTCATTGTCTGTGAAATATCTCGTTCTAAATAACCACTTAATTCTTCTGTAGCATGCTCTAAATCAGCCTGATTTTGTTCGAAAATAATTGAGTGATTATTACGTTTTAAATAGAATGCAAATGGATATGTATACATTAAAGTTTGACGACATTGTCGTAATACTTCACAAGCATTTTGTAAAAATTGTACTTCAATCCATGACATTTGTTGTTGTAATGCTTCCATACGTTTTTGTACTGATTCTAATAATTTATCTTCTAAGCGTAAAGATTCATGATGATTATAATAACGCTTATAATAATGTAAATATCGTTGAAGAGCGGCACGTGAACGTTCTTGTTCATCACGTGCTTTTTTAGCATCATCTTCATTAAAACGATTACAATTATACCATGATGAACCGTGTGGTTCCCATGAACCCAAACATACCCAACAAAATTCATATTTACAATTCAAATTTTTACATATCAAATGATTACAACCACCATTTTTTTCTAAAATGATTAACAGTATGCTAGTACAATCTTAATTTTTTTTATAAATTTAATTAAATCTGCTCATCAGGAAAACGCTGTTCTCCTCAATAACGTCTTTTTGGACCATATTGCTACTGTGCATTACTTACTTGAACCGTTGCGCTTAAAATATCTGTAGAAAAATTTATGTAAAGAAAAACGCATAAGTTTTTGTGAAACTTTTCGTTTTTGGACCACATTTTTATCACTACTTGAACTAAAGCGTTAAAAATATTTGTATATAATTTCTTTATCTTCTGAGAAGAAGTTTCGCCATCTTTAATCCTCTGATGCAAGAGTGAAAAACTTAATAGTAAAATCTAGTTTCTACTAAACTACTCACCTATTGTTGCATGGCATTTTGGACACTCTTTTGTATTTGCTGCAATCTAAAAACGACAACAACAAAAACAAACATGAAAAATTCTGTGTTCTTGCGGTGAATGCATTCTCTAGTGATACTTTTCTCTAAAGAGCGAAATAAGCGACATAAACACATTTATTTCCTCGCTAAATTCTACATTGTCATCAGTTATCTTTTTTCTATGATTTACAGCGTATACATTGAATATAAACTCTATTTAAATTAAAATCAGATCATACCCAATTTGATGTTTCACTATCATCACGGCATTTTTTTTGCCATTTTTTCAACCATTTACATTTGATTGGTTCATGCCACTGTTCCGAACATTGAAAACAAAATGATGTATGACACGATGTACATGTTACTAATTGTGCGTCACAATATGGAGCTTTAATGGCATTTGTACAATTTTTTCCTGGACACCATCTCATGTTTCGATTACATTCCACAAAACTATTTGTTATTAAATGTTGGTATTTTCGTCGTACATCTGGATGGTCAATCAAAGTTAGAACTGTTTTATCATCGACTAAAATATCACATTTAGCCGGACACGAGATCGTTTGTCCAATTCCTTCATGCATTATTTTCGTTGTCAAATAGCATTGCCAACAACTAGTACAAAATATATGTCCACATTCAAGACCAGCCATTTCATGTGATAGTTTTTGAGAACAACATATCACACATATTTGTTGGTCTATTTTTAATGGATTTATGATGATAGTTGATGGTGATGCTGATGCAGTTGTCGTTGAATTTTGTCGACGTGTATGTCGTTGTGAGGGTATATGTGGTTGTTGCTGTTTTTTAAATGGATTAACAATACGTGCTTGACGAAACAGTTCCTCTTGATGATTTGGATCATAGAATCGTTCCATTAATTTTTCTTTGTCCCAACGAAAATGATGTAATAATAAACGAACAGTTGTGGATGGTAATTTAATAACTAAAATCAACACGAAAATGTTTTGTTAAATGTCAAATTTTAAATTGATGAAAACAGCTATGCGACCTGTTTTCTCCGCTCTTACTCTTCTCTTAAACTAATAGGACAATTCATACCTTCATTCACTTCTTTAATGCATTCAACCATATATTTACAAATTTCTTCTTGAGTTAAAACAACATATTCAAAATTATCTTGTTGATGTGTGTCAGCTGGTAACATTGATCGTTCACCTGATAAGTACTGTTTTGGACGTTTTGATGATTGCAATGGATTTTGAGACGATGTTGGAGGTGTAACAATTGGCGTAGAAGGTTCAAATGATGGATCAATGTAATAGTGATCATCATTGTCGTCGTCGTCTTCGTCCTCTTGATACCGTTCATCATCGCTACTCATGTTTCTTTGTTATTTTATTAACAAAAATATTTGTTTCTGTTTTTCATATAAATCGTGTTGTACGTAGGGTTGATATGACGACCAATAACAAACGAAAAGCGAAAAAAATAGATAGAGATTCGTCGAATTTATAAATAAAACAAACAATGAAGTTTTTTTGTTATGATCTTTTAATTTATAAATATCTAAGTTAGAACAGATATAAAAAACATAGATCTAAAACAAAAACAAAAGTACACGCATGGATATCGTAGGCAAAAAACTCTTGCGCGAATAAAAATGCATATCATTAAAAAGAAATATTAACGTTAAACAAAGGTTCAATGCTCTGGATCATTAAGCATGTGATATAGACGAATTTAAATTGGCACTACTTATAACTAGAGGTGTTAGCCACGCCGCTGAAAAAAAGTTTTGAAATTTCTCGCCGCCGCCGAAAAAAAGTCTTGAAATTTCTCGCCGCCGCCGAAAAGTTTTGAAACTTCTCGCCGCCGCCATACACAGAATTTGTTTTTGAAGTTTTCTGCCGCCGCCGCTGATCTGAAACTTTTTCAAAACTTCTTCGAAGAAAACTTATTGAAAATTATAACTTTTTTTTCAAATTTTCACGCCGATAAAGTAATCGGCTAACACCTCTACTTGTAACTATATTCTTATCAAGACAGTAACGCTCATTTTTGACTTAGGGAAAAGCTGAAACTATTTTTTCCATTAAAAGTGAAAGTAAAACCACGTTAAAAACACGGACCTGTTAGACTGAAAAAGTAGATGACAGAAAATTTTTCTGTCAAATGATAAAAATGTAAACTCCGTTCTCAAGACTTTAGAACAGAAAGTCAAGGTCATCCGATGCGTATTTTTATAAACCTACTCAAGATAGAGACGAAAATAAATACATATGAGAATAGTAAACAGTTTAAAAGCTTAAAAAAATCGGAAGATCTGACAGTTCTCCATAAACAGTTTAACTCAATTTGGTTATGATACGTGTACAAAAAACTGGTAGACATGAAACATTAATCAGATCATAAGAAACTACGATCAAGTGAAATGTCCATAAAAATATGGTTTATAAGTTGAAAAATTCATTTATATGAGTGAAAAGGAGAGATGATGTTACGTTATACTTTTCTTCAAGAGAAACAGTCATATGATGAAGTTTTAATTAATGATTTCCTCATTATTCTGCTTTAAATTTGAAAGGGACTTTTTCATTGTTGCTGAGTTTAATAACATAAATTGGCAAAATTGCAAGTAGTTATAATAAAGTAGAAAACAAAGAAGTTAAGTTTTTTCAGTGCAAAAACTGAACATCGAGACGTTCTCAGATCAATGTTTGTAACGAGAGTATAGTACAGTACATCTTTATACGTATTTT
This sequence comes from Didymodactylos carnosus, assembly GCA_905250885.1. Lineage (NCBI taxonomy): Eukaryota > Metazoa > Rotifera > Eurotatoria > Philodinida > Philodinidae > Didymodactylos > Didymodactylos carnosus. Next base: position 53,681 of record CAJNOQ010000232.1, read on the forward strand.
ATCGCTGAAAATTGAACGCGTATTCAATTTTTCATTGTTGCATTTTGTCATTAAAAACACTGTTAGCAATCATGTTCTTTATGCGGTAAGTAACCACAGACAAAAAGAGAAACAACATTATACATGGGAGAAAACAGTATTATCCTACTGAGAAAAGTATATCGGAATGAACCATATTATTATGTTTGCAGAAGGACATTTTGTTTGCTTTTCAGATTGAGAAAAAATTTACTTTATCGTGTACTCATATAGAGCCTATCACCTGATAGTTTTCATGAACAACAATGATAAGCCTCCGTGTGCTTTTAGAACATTAATACAGTTCGACAATGGCGCCAGTAATCAATCCTACATCATTTGTTTTCTAGAAAATATATAAAAGATTCAATTGTAATATATATAAGATTCAATTGTATACAGTTCAATCTCATCTTGTAGAAACTTGATTCAGATGCTCTTCTGTTATAAACAGAATAAAAGAACAGATGCATTTTTCATCTAGCACAAAAAAGAGTGTTCGTGTTATTATAAATACGGAACACTTAGTATACTGAATAATAACATTTTCCTTGTAAAAAGTGGACTACTATTAAGTGTCCACCATCTGTTGCATATAGAGTACTATTATAAAAAAAGACAACGAAATGCAACAATACGCTACTTTCGAAACAATAGTTCTGTGCAACCAACTGTATGGTGTAATTTTTGGCACCTAATACAGATATTGGCTGTGATGACGACTACCAACGGTATTATTCTAAATATTTTTGTACTAAATCACTGTCACTACAATTTTTTTCTACTATTGTAGTACATATTCAGTTGTAGCAACCAAACATGAATTTCTTCCAAGTTCCTGCCTTATTTTGGTATTTTTGGGGAACTGTACTTTATCTCATTGCAATGATCGGCTATCTTTTCATGGATACGATCGATTTTATGTTCATGGTAGATTTTTCAATATCATTTATCTTATATATCGTACTCGCAATGTTCTTCGTTGTTGATGCTCTTATACATATTATGATTCGATACAGCAGTGACGAACACTTTCATTCAAAATATGGAACATTTATCAGTTACAAAACCGTTGCTGCTTTTGCATGCATTGCTGATAATATTGCTAGTATTTCGTATATGATTGGAGCAATTTTTTCGGGAAATGAGCGATTACTAGATGAAGTTGTATCCTATTTTAATCTGATTGGTTCGGTTGGTTTTTTAATGGAAGCGTGTCTTAGTATGTTTGGGTGGTATATTGTTAAACACAATGAACACTCTGGTGAAAATGATAATCTTCATGCTTATGCATATGGTTGTAGCGTTGTAGGAGCTCTCCTTTACTCGGCAGCTGCTGTATTAAATTTTTTTGTCGAACTAAGAATAGTTCGACTTACACAAATTGGAGGAGACGTTGTGTATCTGATAGATTCCATTCTGTTTTGTGCTTGTTGGTATCGATTAAAACAGAAAATAGAGCTGAAAGCACTAGAAGTGGATGAAGAAGACTATCTTTAAAAAATAAAAAGATTTTCATCTTATTTTCAGTTTCAACTATTAGTTTGATTTTGTGACACTTGTGTTAATAAACGTGTACTTGTCGTCATTCCTCAGCCTTTTCTCGTGTTTTCACATACGAAAAACATCAAACACCTCTCCTTTTTCAGTTTTAAGTGGGAAAACTCGACTCAGAAACGGTTTTAAAAATTCAAAGGTCTCATTTTGCGCAGAATTCATTCGTCTTTCGATGCCGATTACTTCTGGAAAATTCGATTTTCGAAAAGATTTTTCAAAGACCTGGTTTTCTGAAGAACCATCTGATAGCCCTTCAAAGATTCCAAAAGTGGCTCCATCAGATTCCTTGCTGTCTTTTACTTCTAAACCCGAAAGTCCAGCCGTCTCGTGCCAAATCTCTCGTGCCAAATCTCTTATGCCAATCTCGTACCAAATCTCTCCTCAGATGGGTTTGAATACGATACCCAGAACAAAATCGTCAATTAATTGAGGATAATCGGTAAAATCGCCGATTTATTGCCGATTTTGACTACATGGACAGCTTTTGAATTTTTCGAGGTCAATTTACGTACACTATTTTAACTTCAATGGCTGTCGACAGTTTTACTAAGCATTCTATCATTTTTTTTTCTTCACATAGTGATGTTTGTTCTGAAAATTTGAGTGAGGTTCGCAACGAAAATATCTATAGACAGTTAATAAAAAAGTCCTGAAACAGTTATCCAACATAGAAAAACTTTGAACAAATAGCAAAAAGTAATGTATATCTCCGAACAAAATTACCGTTTATATCATAAAACTAGACTAATATTTAATATAAATTTTAAAATATTTTTCATTACTTATTGGATCATCGTATTGTTTCACTTTCGCAATTTTCATTCGATAGCCAGGCTGTAAAAGTACTTCCTGTTCATGAGGATAATACGATAGAGATGTTATGTCACTTCTAGTATTAGTTGGACAAGATCTACCTTTGATTTGAATAATAAACAGTGTATTTCCACGCTGTTCAATCATTCGACGATTTTTTGTTGTCGATGTGAAAGTGAACCAGGTAATATGTGTACCAACTAACTGTTTATATTCCTCAATCAGTTCATCCGTTAAATTTGCACATCGATAGACAGTCAGATTTACCTGATTGTCGTCTCTTGAGCAAAACAAATGCATTTGTAATAGATAACAGTAAGCACCTAATGTATCAACTTTACTCATGTCATGACTTCTCATACTCGAATCCACCAATTTGTACAAAAATGAATCAGCTGTGTATAGACGTACAGCGCATTCAAAAATTTCTTTCTTCGATTTGTCTTTTACTCGTTGTAGTTGATCGATAATTAACTCAGCTTCGAAGTCTTGATTCACTAATCTACCTTCTTCCATAATACCTAGAAAAAGAATGTTTTTGATAGTTAGATGAAGAAAGAACTCAACTAAGTTCTTACCTTCAGCAGCTTGTTCAACAATATCGGGTAACTGTAGTTTACGATTTCTCCTATTCCATTCTGATATAAATTCAGATATATCACCCTCATAATCACCAAAGAATATTGCTGGATGTGGTTTTTCTATATTACAACAAAATCGTTCATTTCTCAATATTGTGTGTTAACATCATCAACTTTCTCCCGTTTTATAGGTCGCTGTTGATTGTTTCTATTAATCTGCACTTTGCGTTTCACATCAATAACAGAGTCACCTAATTGGCTGTTCCTTCGTTGTTTATTGTTTTGATATGCATTTTCGATAAAGTCATTTTCAAGATCAGAGTAATCGTTCCAGATTCCTGGAGTCGATTGGTATGACCAAATGACTTTCTTATTCTTCGTTAACGACGTCGAAGTTCTCGTTCTTGTGCTGCATTGTATACCCATTTCCGAGCTGTTTGTGCTGTATTAAAACATGAAAATCTAAAATCTTTCTTTATTTCATTAGCTCAAAATCGAATGTTTACTGCCTTTGACCGCCGCGCTTAGTCTTAAAGTTACGTTTTATCTGTACTTGTTTTTTCCAAGCCTTCGAATGTTGAAATCAATTTTCTAAACGAACTTTTTTACGCTTGTTTGTGAAAAGAATGGCATCGATGTTATTTACACGTATGCCTTTCTTTTTGGTCTTATCTATGTGTTTATGTTTACCTACGCTAGTAAATATACTTGGTACAAGTACAGGATTACTTGATGAGTAGTTGGAAAGTACATGACGAGTTAAGCATTTGGCAAGTACTTCAGCAAGAACTTGTCAAGTGTCGTTACATCAATCATGTCGGTTACTCAATGAAAGTAGTTACGAGTCAATTGTAGTATACCCACTGGTACAATCACAATCCGCCACGAATCAAAAACAATTTATTGAACAGGGCAGTGTATTCTTCTCAACAATCGCAGCTGAAATATCACTCACATTTTCATCATTAATCTATGTGATTGATACCAGTGTGGTCAACGTGCCGATTTACAATGTGAATATAAACAAAAAAACTGTACAGAAAGAAGTACATGCAGCTGAATCAACGATCAAACAGCGTTTAAACCTAACAAAATCCGGTGAATACTACTCATTATATGATTTTAATGTGGATGATAAATTGTACCAAACCCCCACAAATATGTCAGACAGATTTAATTAATTTACAATTCTCGATGCGGAAATCACTGTTGAAACAAGGCTTAGATTATTTAAAACAATTTCTACCAAATTCACCAGATCAGAAACAGATTCAATTAGCCATTGCTGAGTTAATAAAATTCAATTTTATTAATTTACCTGAGATAAGTTAATGAGGTGTAGTCGAGAAGGAGAGAGCAAGCATAGACAGTTTTGTCTGATACGAAAAAAGGATGCGTTTACACCGCGAAAACCGAGATCGTTGGTGACAAAAAAACTATAACACTCACATTAAGTATCTATCTCCCGGGTCTTCTTCTACAGTGGTGGAAAAAACTATTTATACGATTAGTATTTCTATGCTAACTTTGTAACCATCAGGTCTTTTAGAATTTGATAAGTGCCAAAAGAATCCTCTGTTGTTCTACTATACACACAAAAATTTTCAAATGACTTGGCCTTTTACTCTCAGAGATATGATGTAAAGAATACAAGGTGTACTCATATTTTTTGGGGAAAAAATTATTCGTACGACTGTTCAAAACTTTTTTTAGCGTACGAGTCGAACAAGTTAAATTCACATTTTCTGAGAGAAGAGAAAGCAGACTATTTTTTGGTAAAAATAGTTTTTCATAAGCCTGGGCCGGCAATGTCGGCTTTAAGATGACTACTATATACTTTTTATGACCACGCTTTTCTCACAAAATGGAAAGGTGAAAATTTTTGTCTAACATACCATTCGAAAGAGCGTCGAAAATTGAACAAGACAGACGACAAATGCAAACTTTTCGGATAAATTTCAACCATTTTTTCGATCATTAACATTTTCACCCATCTTACGTTACAAGTGATTCCACTTTTTTACATTTAGTATATAATATTTTTGGAAATTAAAGTTATATTTTGAATCAGCGACGAAAACTGAGTCGAACTAAATACATTTTGCTAGTAGTCCAACAAATTCGTTTTCGTTGATAATCAATCATTGTCAATGAAGTTATCACATGCAACCAATAGTTTCTTTTGTCTGAGAGGTTACAAAATGCATTTAGTTCAACTCAGTTTTCGTCGCTGATTCAGAATATAACTTTATTTTTCAAAAATATTTGTTTCATGTTGTTTGATTGTGACGATTTATATAGATAGATAGAAAAGAAGATAAATAAAATAAATAAACAAGAAAATGGAAATATAATATAGAAAAAAAAGGTGAAGAAGAGGAAGAAAAACGTTCTGAGACAAGAAGTGGATCTCTTTTCGAATAAAAAGCCGTATTAAAATGCATAGTAGAGAAGATTTAAAAGATTCTCAAATTTTGATGGAAATCAGAGAATATAAACAAAATGTCAGAAGAAGAACCGCTTTGTTTTATATGTTTGTAAAGTAAGTTAAAACTTGATACAGCAGACTGCTGAAGGAGAACTTTCTCAAAACACATTCTAGTCGACAAAAACATGTATTCAGCTGTTTTTTTTGGTAGAAATGCGGAAAGTTGTATGCAAAGTGAAGAGAGTATTTTCATCAAGATTTTACGAGATAGCTTTTGTAGTGCGGCAATGTGAGTTTTTGTACAAAATAAAACGCACAACCATAAAGGGGTCACGAATCGAGAATAGACCTGGCGACCGACTCGGAGCTGAATCTATCGCTTCAGACGGGAGAGGTTCTTGTAGGAAACTTTGAAGGAAATGTGAGATATTTTGTGCGATGATCGGCAATATGAAGGATTGAATATGATATAACAGAGACTGATAATTCATGTTCTTTTATTAAATATCAAGAATACGTTGACTAAGTATTTGTTGTCGAATTTGTTCAATTGTACGTTTCGGTATAATTTCTTCTTGCGCTTGCTCAACTTCCACCAATTTTTCATTTGGTACGACAACGAGTTTTCGTACTTTTTCAATCTTCTGACGTGACAGAACAGTAATTTCTTCCATTTTTGGTTTATCCCATGATTGAACTATACTGCCATCCCACGAGAAATCAGCTTCTACTGTCACGCTATTACGATCGTTCGAGTCGATCTTTGCTTCGATAGAATCGAGAAGATGAATATCATCAGGGGATTTAGTGAGAGAGACACTAAGAGCTCGATCGTTAAAGGTTACTTGTCCGATCTGTGTTTCACAAACTCTTTCGCAGAAAGCTTTATGATCAAGACCGTTACTCGGTATTCTGGCCAGTAGAGAAGCAATATTTCCTAAAGTATTATTCGGGAAATGCATGTCCTTTAAAATGAACTGTTCATCGATCTGGATACAATTTTGTTTTCATTTCACCTGGTATTTCCTTTTTAATTGGTTCATCGTATTGTACAGTAATATGATCTCCACTTCATGTGTTTCCGAACAATTTTGTAATTCTTTTTTAGCATCATGCTTTACAATTAACTTATTTTCCTTTGCTTCATACAAAATAAGTGCTTGATCATTGATTTCCTTTTCAATTTGTTTTAAACTATTTTGGACATTAAATCCATTGTATTGTGATATAGCAGCAAGTAATTTTTGTTCTTGATTTGAAAATGGTGTTATATTTGACCATTCAATAAATTTCATATTCCAGTTCGAGTGTTCATTCAATGTAAGAATATTTGTTCGAATACTTTCCATCTTTTCTTTCTTAGAATTTGGTTGCAGTTCACCACCTTTTGTTAATAAAAAAAGTGAATTTTGTTTAACATTTTGCACATTCAAATATTGTCCAAGAAAATCAGCGAATTTCTCATAAAAATCCGTTCTTGCATCCATCATACTAATAACAAATATTATGCATTTCACATGTAATTTATTGAATATACAAGGTTTTAATGGTTCACGTGGGAAACAGAATTCGTCAAAAATAACTTCAATCCATAGTGTGTTGATTGTAGAACTTTTACCAGCGCCACTGACGCCAAAAAATATGCAGACTTCATCATTGCTTGCAGATGCCATCTGAAAGATACTAACACAACCTTTGTGTCGTGCCATCATCGATTAATTTTGGATATTATTTCTATCGGCATAGGATCTACGGCTCTGGCAACATTCATCAGTAATACCGTTCGGCTTTCTTCTCTCCGTCGTCAGGTGGATACTGTTAAGTCCCTTTTAGAGGACATCGCTCCGGTTGGGAACATCACTACTGCCCATATCGCTTTTCTCCAAGCCGAAACGCTTTAGGATCGGCACTGCAAGCAAGTCAGGAAGCTCTTAACCGCACTATCCAAATAATCACCCAGGTCGCAGGAAATGAGACATAAATGAGACATGTATGGCTCATTTATGATATGAAGTGAAAATGATCATATTATAATCCTAAAATGATTTAAATATGAGCTTAAAATGATATCATATTTGAGTC
>CAJNOQ010000233.1:0-61134 GCA_905250885.1 Didymodactylos carnosus
ATTATGATAAAACATCTGTTCAAAATTTTATTTATTTTTTATTTTATTTTATTCTATTAAACAACAATGTTAAGTATTTTGCTGCGCGATTACAGGATGGTGTGATAGCATATTAGGACTTCTAGTTGTACAATGTCTTCTTCAGCAGAGCTTTTCTCTGGAAAAATGCATGCGGCTAATACAGTTTGGGATCCAACTACAAATAGTGAAGTAAAATTTGGACCAATGGATCGTATTCACACTGAAATGTAGAGCTATTTTCGATCACATAATTTGATCGAATAACTTCTACCAGAACGACTACTTTTAACGGAAATAATCTAGGAAGCCTTTTATTGATAGGGCTTGTCTAATCCGCTTTTTAATATTTATTATAATGAGATAACCTCGCACGAAACTTTTTTGTCTTTTTGATTTCGAAACTTGACTTTGTTTGAACTCAATAAATTTGTGTTACGAGCATTTCTGACTTAGAAAACTCTAAGTGTTTGAACCATGAATGCGCCTATGGTACGCGCAACCCACTAAAAAAAAGTTCTCGAAACTAACGAGGAGGCCACTAAATCATCAACTCTTGACGTCTGTTTGGACGAGTCTTGTACATGATGTTGACATAGCGGACGAATGCGATAACCAATTCTCTAAGTACCAGGATTTCATTAAAACATGGATCTGGCGTTTGTTTTAAATGAAGACAAGTATCCCCCGTTTCTATCTCGCGCACTGTCTGTATCCCTTCATAAGGAATTAGTAACTGGGCGAGATTAACATCAGCAGCACTTTCAACTATCGCTCGCCTTAGTTTGGGAACAACATATTCTAGGGTACCATCATCAGTATATAATGATGGTGACTCACAGTGTTATCATGGAATACCAATGGATTGGTGAAAAGCGTAAAAGATTCCACCAATTTGATCGTTACTTCCTGTGGCTGATGCTGATATCGTGATTGCTGGCAATAAATGTCCGCTGGCTTTGATCCGCGCTTTGAGGATCGATTTTCGGAGTTCGAGTTTGTCCAGATCCATCACAAATACTTTCCAATTTGACACATTCAGATGCGAGTAGATTGTGAAGCACGTCGAGTTACAAAAAAGAAGAAACTTATTCAGAACTAACGAACACTATTTCACAAAACTAAAAACTAAAACTAAAAAATTCATTACGTTCTATTGCGAGCTCTGAGTATTGATGCTTCTAATACTTTGAAAGGTCTCTAGTATTACGGAACAATATTAGTTAGATTAGCATTCGTCACTCGACGTGCTCTATAATCTGAATGTATCGAAATATATCGACAAAAAGTACATATGGTTTCTCTGAAGGACCGATCTCTGAGGACCGGTCCTCAAAAACATTACGGACATACGGATTATAGCATATCAGCATCAAAAATTAACTCTCAAAATGTATGTTTTATTGAGAGAGACAGTGTCATCAAGTAACGTTTCCTCATTAAGCCTATGCTTTAAGCACACGAACTTGATACTGATGAAACGACTCCATGACCTCACTTCAAGTGAATATACAGAGACGCCAAAAAATTTGATATAAGAAATGGTTGAATTGAAGTAGATATTTTAAATTTTGTAAACTAATTGTAATATAACAATAATGAACAAAGAAAAGACAAAATACAAAAATTACATTCCATCGGATTATCCTACACCAGCTGTCCTTATTCTACTGTTACTTTATTTTACGTTTCACGTGATATTTTTTGGGAAAAACATTGAACAAGTATAATCGTAGACCAGCTTCATTACCTTCGGTAGGAAGTACTCGGGCTTCTCCAAGACCCCTCGGCTAGTTATGTCAACTGGAGCAATAATTCACGAATAAGTGCACTAACAGGAAAAGCGAGATCCGTTATTTTTATTGTCAACTAAAAAATCTTATTTTTTCCTCTCAATAATGATTCTAAAACTGGCAATATAAAATTATCAAAAGTTAGCTAATCAGTAATGTAGAACGAACCAAGAATTTAAACAAAGTCAAAAACTTTTGATGTCGATTATGAATTCAAAAACTCAAATTAAACTTTAATCGAATTATAGGGCTTATTAAATATAAGTTATATTCTTTGAACAAAATGCTATACCTAACTTATTGTCTATTTGCATTTTTCAGGGATATGTGGCGGTTTAAAATTAGCCATTATTCTAACTAGCATGGAACTAAACGTTTTTCCCCTGCATGTAATAACATTTTCCTTTTTAGTATCAAATAATTTTTTACATATTTGAACGGCACGCACATTCAATTGCTTCGTACAAGACAAACTGGAATAAATACATTTGTAACATTTCTCAAAAACTTTAAACGCTTTCTAAGAGAATAATTTACCTACGTCTTCTTTAATTTGTGTACAATTTTTATGACTTGATTATGCAATGGTTTCTTCGAGAGATGCATAGTGTGCCGAAAAATTGACCCGAATAATTAATCGTGCACTTGCTTGTCTCTAATTTTCTAGACGTTTCTCGGATAAATGAACCTTTTATTATTATACCATTCGAAAGAGAATTTAATGCGTTCGCCACACAGTGACAAATGACTGAAAAAAGAGTATTCTAGAGCTCTAAAAAAGAAATTTAGAAATGTCTTCTCAAGACCTAAAAAGAATTGAATTTCTCAATCTAAAATTAAATAAATGCCTAATCCAAATATACCATTCGATAGAGGAAAGAAAATTGCATAGATAAGGTGCATTTGAGGGAAATTTTTTAGGCTAATTTTATACAAGGAAAAGATCTCTTAAATCGTTAACTGGAGACCTGGTTTTAAACGGCTGTTTTCAGCCTGAAAATGAAAAGTAAAATTTTCTTGAAAGACATAGGCTGATAGAGAAAAGAATTCTCTCCAAGATAAGACTGTTCTCTCTTTGTGCACAACAACTACAAACTAGTTGTAAATCGTTCATTTGTAACTAAAGAAAAAGACGCTATATTTCCAACAGATTTTTGATTTTTGCAATCATTTGTTTTTGAACATGTAGTGCATTAAATTCTCTTTCGAATGGTATAAAAATAAAAGGTTTATTTATCCGAGAAACGTCTAGAAAATTAGAGACAAGCAAGTGCACGATTAATTATTCGGTTCTTAAAACACAACTAATTTTAAAAGAAAATTCTTTTAAATATCAAGAACCCAATTTGAAAACGTGTACTTATGCCCAAATGTAGTATAGACTCTACTTTATCTATCGATAAAATAATGATGTCTTTAGCAATTTTCTTCCGTGAGAAAATGCGTTTACAAAGTTTTTTCTTCTACTGTACGGTTCATTTTTCGGCACACTGTATTTCGACAGTCAGCGTTGTTATTTGTTTACAACATTATTTGCGCTCCATATAATGTTTGAAAATCACTTCGAACACTAATTCAGATGTAAAAAAGTGCTACCAAAGATATTTAGGAGATTAGACTGTTTTTACTATTTTTGTATTCAAACAAAAGTTCTCAACTTTGCTTTGTTCAACGAAAAATAGTTTTAATACAAGCCCTATCCGGTCACTTTCAAAATTTTCCTGTTCTAGGCCCTGAATTATCTTTGCCTCATGTTACTGCATGAAAAAAAATAAAATAGAAAGTGAAATCATGAACCAGAATTTTTAAGTTGAAGATAACAAATAGATAAAGTCGGAAAATTATTAAGTCTAATAATGTCTTATTATAATTTTTTAATGAACGTCAGTTCTCTGTTTCTTTATTTTGTTCACATTTTTCGAAGAAAAAGTTCTCTTAGATATATTCAAATATAATTGTTGGAAAATAGATGTGTCTATTTCACGATGAGTTTTACACTCTATTTAAGCAATTCCTAGTCACAGATGACATCTTGGTTTTTTCGCTTGTTTTTCTAGTTTACAGACTAAATTCAGTTATTATGCCATTGACAACTGTTTTCTATTTAACACCTTTATATACAATTAGACTTCAATTTTTTAGTCTATTTATTCCTTTAAATCATACATATCATCATTAGGATTAGGACGTGTAAAACTCTATCAATAAGTCTTTATATTTTGTCAGTGTAATTCCACAACATCAGTATAACTATGATTATGCTAAACAAATGCAAAGCAATAATTAAGTCAAATAATGTCGTGTTCGAGTGTGTTTGACGAATGCACAAATTTTTCCAGTAAGCATATGTTTTCATATTTCTTATAAACATCCAAGATAGAACGATCGGCGCACATATTCGCACACTCACACATACGACCACATTCATCGAATGATTTCTGAAACAGAATAAACTATCGTTTTATGACAGTTAGTTTAATGCATATCAACACATCGACTAAAATACTTTCGAATATTTTTAACTGATAGAGAGTTTGATATCATCCAGAATTTTTGTGAAGAGAAGATGAACATTTTTCAAAAAATAGGGTTCTTGTAATCTCGATCCTATTGTTGTATCGCTGATGACATCTATAAAAAATTGAATTATAATAATTTATGATTTTAACTTACTTGTTCTCCAATGTCTGTTGATGTTGTACCATCATCGAAACATTGATAACATGCGTTTGAACACACATATTTAGAATAATCTAAATCATTGTATGAAACCCGTATTTTTTGTAATAAGCGTTGCACACGATGATTTTGCAAGATTGTAGGTAATGAAGATAAACCTGAATATGTGCCATTTGGTAACCAAATTAAAATAGTACAAATTATGGATACATAAATAATATTTGAATAATTAAAGGTCATCATCTAAATTAAAAAATGAATTAGAATATGTCGATAATTTATCTCAGACGATTCATTATTATAGAAGAAAAGATTTCATTTCCAAAAATTGTAATTGATGCACCGAAAGATTTTAATTCTAATCGTTCACCCTAATCACTAGTAAAAAATGATCTATTTGGATTGAAATGTGCAGTACTAATACATTATTATTATTATTATTATTATTGTTAATTGATGGTATATCAGTCAAAATAGCCTTAGAATCGAATCAGACCGAACAAAACAGATTAAGATCTCTTAACGTTACCATCGTGTATCTACATGAAAAGAGTTATTCAAGGTCACTAAGCTATGGATAAATTCAACACAGTTTTGTAACAATATAGAATTGAAATTGAAGAACCAAGTACACGGTTCTATATTGAGTACATACCTTTGCTTTTTAACTTCTTCGAACGGAGAGTGTTGTGACTAAAAGTAGAAGGAATCTTTTTATAAAAAGACAAGGATAGTTTCTAAAAATTACTAAATTAGTGTATTCCATTAGGGATAAAAAGTTATTCATTGTTTAAACTTGAATAATTAGATTCATTTTTAAAAGAAAAGTGGATAATAAATAAATTAAGATATTCGATCTTTACATTCCAACAGTCCGTCCTTCGTGAACTTTTATTCATGAATAGAGCCATAAAACAAGCTAGTGAAACTTTTTTCTAGAAGGAATGCATTGTCCAGATATTCCACATGAATAAAACTAATAGTTTCATTCAACTTTTCAATGAATTCATTTGCATAATTTATGAAGTGAAAGGCATGTAATGACGTACGGTAGAATGCGTAATTGTCATCACATTTTCCAATCTTGAACATTTAAAACAACACAATGTGACATACAGCGTAATATAAATTTATTACGTGAATTCATACTCAAAAAAATTTATCTTATTCAATATCAAAAGCTATACATCTTAGCATCTTCACTAAACTTTTTCTATTTATGTTCTAACATACTGATTTTGAATGACAGAAGTCGGAATTTTCATTCTCCCCAGAATCTTATAAGTCAAATACCTCGGTAACGAAAGGATATATTAAAGTCAGCTTTGTTTTATTTAAATGAGTATGAGTTTGAATACTTTTTAAGTATCGAAAAGTTTGAATTTCCGTGCTTTTTAACGATTTATAGTCATTCTAAAAATGCATGGAATGTCTGTTTTGGGCATATTTTGCAAAATTTGCCGCCGGACTATGTAATTAGCTATAACTTTGGCACTTATACTATTTAGAAAACATTTTAAGCTCTATCGAATGGCTACGTCAGAGTTTCTTGATAAAGTCTCATTTAAGAAAACTCGACCTATTTCTAGGAGGGATTTTTTCTAAAACCGTCTCTTGCGTTTCGGTCACTTTTCGCACACTTTTTTTTAAAAGTAAACCTGGATTCCTACCCCACTCAACACGGACTACAAAGCCAGCATAGTGAGATCTGAGCGGTTTGAAGTCAATGTAAATCTCGGCGGACCAAAATGAAAACAGCCTATATGAAATCTATCAAAAAAATATCATGTTTTGTTAGATAGATTTAAAATCTTTAAAATAATCTAATCGATTATTGAATATTATTTATAAATATCTACCAAGATTAACAAAGTTCATTCGAATAGGAAGCCCCGATGATGCTGACGTAGGAGTTAAAGGAGCACTGAAAATGAAATTATAAGAAAATCGGAAATAAACAGATAGCTTTAGATTCAACTCTTTTCCTTTTCACAATCAAGCAGATTAGAAATTTGTAGCATAGACCTACCATTATCATCATCACATTAAGGTTAACAATAAATTTTTGCTTACATAATTTTTATCCATGGAAATAGACCGATTGATTTAGTATGAGTTTTCGATTTTTACATAAACACATTTTATTTTTCTTGATACAATTAGATAAAAATAAAATCACTGTTAATGAAAGAAAAAGATATTCATCACATTTGTATAACAACATGTTCTAAACTTTTTTTATAGACAACATCCCAATGTTTTTCTCTGCATTCACACAAAAACGTGCACATATTCGAATAATAACCTTCATGGAATGGATTATACTCTTTTGTAATATGCTTCAAATATGTAATTCGATGACGAGATACCTTTTCCCCTAAAATAATTAAAAAGTAACGTAAAATATTATTAACAAAGATAGAAATTTAAAAAAGTCGGTGAAATGAGATACTCAATTTCGATCATAAACCACTCTAGAGTTATCTACAGTAACATCACAGCCGATAGCCTATTCTTTTCCCATAATTGCTTTATTTCTCATTGCCTTCACTTTCACTCCATATCATTTCTGAAAATATTCGAGATAAATTTATGTTAAAAACTTTCACATAGTTTTTGTTCAATATCATTACCTTCTTATAAGATTCTTTACTTTAGTACTTCAACTCGTATTGTTTCGATGTTAATTTCGATGATATTAGTAGTAATCGTAATCGTATATCACAATCCAAATCATTCGTGTGTTATTCTTATCAGCGTCTTATTCAACTCTTACCTGAATCTTACAAAATTTTTATCCATTAAGGTTAGTCAATAAGACCGGATATGATTTACTGTTTTATGAAGACTGTTCAATTTTTGTCTACTATTTTTCTATGATGACTGAATATCCTTCTTCAAGTCTACTGTACGAAGAGAAGTAAATTCAAAAAAATTAAATTACACACGAAGATGATAGAAAGCAGAATATCGCGTATGTCTACATTTATTCCGCTTTTTCAAACTGATCTTTTGCAAAGTCAAACACTTTCGATCTGTTTTTTTCTATAAAGCTGGCATTAGGCATCGGATTCTCCAAGTAGGAGAGGATACAGCAGGTCGAATACTACTAATATACATCAGAATCCTTTTCCTACCTATCTTGATAAAGCACTCGAAACAATCAAACGATAAAAGAGCTTCTTGTACAGTTACTCATATTAATTCAATGGCAAGTTATAGACACAAGAGAGAATGTATTGTTGAAAAACACTTTAATCATTTTTTACTTGTAAAATCCAAAACAGATCTCTCAATAGGATTCTGACAAAATCTAACGTAGGAGTCTCATACAGGAATTCAAAGGATCCGATAGATTCTCTTTTGTAGGATTGATTAATCTGGGTGAAGAAGAATTTTGTAAGGCTTAAGTAAAAGTTGAATAAAACTATACATACGAATGATTTGGTAATTTTAATCAGATTCTTATTAAATTCTTGAGTAACGCTTATATTCTGAAAGATTTTTATAAGTCTTTTACAGAATTCTATCTATTTTGCCCCATAATCTTGTTGAGAAATTTCATAAGATTCGGATAAGAATCTTATCCAGATTATTGAAAAATGCTTCTCTAAAGCAGGGGTAATCACTTATAGTAGAGACATATCTGCCGATTTGATTTAAAAAAATGATCATGCAGCAAATAGATAGCTCACACGTTGTCGTATTAGTACACATAAAAAATGAATGAATTAAAAATAATATTGTCACAGCCAATAATGATATGATTAGAATATGCATGGCAAATAAACGCAACGCATTTTTATGTAACCACATTTGCCAGTAATCATAATAAATAAATGATCGACTAAAAGAAATCCTAAGGGTATAAATAACTGAACAATGAACTACAAAGTTCATTTATGGGAGAAAAATTGGCATGTAACTAACTTCTTTCTTTATCATGAGAGAAAATTATTCTTCGTATTCAGTGTTCATATAGCGATTTCTCAAATGTGGCTGATTCCACAATTTTTTTTTCACACTAAACCATTATGTTTATTAATTTGCTTGCATCATTTGATGCAGAAGCGTGTAGACATAAAATCTTAAATCGCTTTTTGGGAAAAAGTAATTAGTTGATCAAATGTTATATGACTTTTATTGCTGACTATAACTAACATGTTTGAAAGATAGTACATAGAAAATATACATGAAAATAAAATAGACTAAAAAGCGTCTTTAGCGAACTTTCTTCATTTAATAATTCCCATCTCGATAGTCTTTTTGTTTTCTAGAAGTGATGACTGTTAGCAAATATTTCTTTCCTTTTCTTTTTCTAATTGTCTATATGGTGCCTATAATTGCCCTTAGTGTCTGCAGGTCTCAAATGGCTGTCTGTGTCTATCCGTGGGGGTCTGCAGATTGATTCGACGGTCTGTGTAATTTAGTAGGTATCTGTGCAAACTCATTTGTATGAGTATCTGTGATTTGGATATCCGTGTAGTTGTCTGTGAATGTTTGTGTGCTTTCTGTAAGTGTCCTTGAGTGTCTTCATGTTTTTTATCCTTTTTGTGTAGAAGTCATTGCATGTAAAACACAGAATATTAGATAAAGAATGTAGGGGAAAAATTAAACTGTAAAATGATCGATCATCAACTTCAACTATATTTAAAATGTTGTACGTTTATTATTGCTCAAACAACATGTGACAAAAGTGATTTTTCTTACCCGCATATGAGTAGTGACCATACAATCAGAATATCTGTTGTCAATAAGAAAAACCAGAAAAATCGATGATTACGTTCACCAATGCATGTTTCTAAATAGGGACACTAAAACAAAAACAGTCAACAAAATGTTTATAACTTCAATGTTATTCCTACATGATGGTCATATTTTCTAACGCATCTATTACAATAATCACAATGATGACTTCTCAATGGTTGCTAAATAAAAAACAACGACAAAATAATCCAATATTAGATTAGAACATTTATTAATTTACTTGTATATTACAATGTAAACATTTTCTCATTGGTACACAATTTGTTGATGTTGATGTTGATTGAACACCATTTTCGATGTAAACTTCATCATCTTCACTATCAGATGTGACAAGAGTATTGTGAAACTAAATTAAAAATAATAGTAAAATATATACTCTGAATGAATAACATATTTTCATACTTTATTATAGGGCACGTATCCTGGATCAATATAACACGTTAGAAAATAGAAAAATAATGATATATAAACTAAAAATCCGTATAGTAAACAGTAGATATAATTTGAACTATGTATAGCATAATTGAGTTCTAAATGTCAAAAAATGAATGAAGTAAATTATGTTATCTTTCATTCTAAAAAAGTTAATAATTATACCTGATGGTTGAAAAATAAGAACTGATATAACAAAAGATACTAAAACTAAATGTGTTGAACGAACTAAAATTTTTTTCCATTGAAAATAGTCATAACAAAATCTCAAGCATTGCATTAATAATAAATATCAAAATCAGAGACAATAATCATATTCTAGAAGAATGTATATAGTATGAAATGAACAACATCACAATAAATAGTAAACTAACAGCTGTGACAATGTACATTTGAATAGAATTTGTACGTTATAGTCAATTGAATAGAAGAGAGAAAAAATAGTGACTATATATAATGGTCATATTGTTTAAATCGAACAATCAATCACTTTTACTGTCTAGAATCATTATTTCAAAATAGACTAGAAAAACCTAGACTAAAACTAAGTGTTTTCGATCCTTCGTAGATCTAAACTTAAAAATAAAATATAACATTGTCTTCTCGACTAAATACTTGATATGTAGTTATGTTTTTCTTCCTTTAGAATACACTATCATATTTTTTGTCTAATAAAGCAGCAAAATTTAGTAACTCGTCCATATATTTCCTTTTTATATGATTGTCTATCAAATTATATCTTCTTCCTTGCCATATTAAAAGTCATTTCCTAGTTTTGTCATACTTAAATGTTCGTCAGACAGGAAGTAGGGCGGTAGCGGCCATTTTACATAACTCGACCGAAAACGTGATTTCAACACTTTTTTCACTATTCTCTTGTTTTTAATGTTTGTTAATTGTTTTAATGTTTTTTATTGAAAATATATATATATGAAATTTAAAAGCTACCAGTCTTTTTTGTCGATTTCACTATCATTTTAGTCGATGAAAAGAAGCAAAAAAAGAATAGAGAGACGATAACTAACATTTTTATCTAAACAACGTTTATACCTACACATATTCATCGATTCAAATACGACTATCAAGTAGAAAAACGTCAATATTCTATTATTAGCAAACAAGATTTATAATCACACTTTCAAAATGGAATGTTTTCACATTTTCCAAAATTTTTCATCCAGATAGATACTCTAGAAACCTCGAGCTGATGTCAAAGTGACGCTAACACACGTGACTAGAAGTTGACAGAGCCCATTATTTGAATAGTCAAAATGGTAACGATCTTTGTAATGATGTTATTAAAGATATACAATCGTTTATTAGAATAATGTTTAACTATTAAAGTATCATACGGTGATTGAAAGAATCCATATATAAAACAGATAAATGGATCGTATCTTTTGTATGCTTTGTAATAATTATTTGACTTTTAGCAGAAACAGTGCGTAGTTCAATACTTCTAGTAAATGAAACGTATTTTTGTCATTCAAATCAAATTTATCGACAGTTCGTAAATAAATACGATAGGAAAGAGAATCCTGCTCATACGTTTTCTATACAATATTGAATGCATAAAAAATTGAACTTTAAAAACAGCTGTAAAAAACAAACATCAATCCTGCTATGTACTTTATTGTTGAAAAAAACAAAGAAAAGGTGTAAACATAGAATGCAAAGTTTTAGACAGCAGTCATGTCTGAAAGAAATAATCTGTAGTGAAAGACAAGAAAAATAAATAAACATTTTTAATCATAATGCGTTCGTTCTTCTTCTAGATTAACATAACATCTAGAAGAACGTATGCAACGAAAGAAAAAAAGTTGGCAAATGCATTATCTTTTAATCTGACTAGATGTATAAAAAATAGACATCCCAATGACAATGCATTGTACAATTGTAGTAGAAATAGAAAGAGCAAATACTGATAAACTTTATAATTTACGTGTTCGTTTTTTAAGTGCTTTGTCTGAAAATTTATAACCTTTAAAATTATTCCAATCCCAAATAATACCCAATTCGTTAGTTCGTTGTTCAATAAATTTGGCTATATCGACAAGGCAACTTGCGTCCAATGCTAAGAAATAAAAAAAACACAATCAACTGTTAGCATCATACTCAATTTATTAAAAACATTAAGTAAACATGTTCGCTTAGTAGAAATATTCTTCTTGTACTCTTGGTCAAAAACGTTAATTCGATGTTTTAACACTTTCCTTAATGCTGGCTTCAGATCTCATGTTTGTTTTAAACTGAGCAAAATACCGAAATCTACAAATTAACATAGGCGATTGTTGAATTTCTTCTCTGTTACCATTTTCTATGTACTTTCAACTGAACAGGCGGTAAAGTATCGATAGTTGTTCTAAGATAAGTAGTTTTCTCTCAAATGGAGACGGTTTTTACACGAAAAAAGCTACTGTGAATGATTATTGAAACAACTTTATATTTACCAGCATAAGTTAATTGTGCTTCTTTTAACGGTCTTTTTCTCCAATCTGATTGTTGCATAAATTTATCCAAGCTTTTACCAAAACATAATCGAACAAGTTCACTTAGACCACGTGAGTTTTCACCATTTGTTGAGTGAAATGTAAATATGTCAGGATACTTTTCTAATATCTAGATAAATATCACGTACGTATAATTGCATATTTAGTTGCAAAAATCAAAAATTTATAGAAAAAAAGCATACATATTTTTGAACAAGATGTAGATCAATAACCGAAGAGGCGTGGATTATTCCTTGTGCCATGGCAGGATAATTGTCTAATAAAAATGATGAATCACCAACATAATTATAGGCTAAACATGATAACATATAAACACATTAAAACATAGCTTGATCGATTCAAACGTTTCACCAGCGGAAAATACGTACTCAGCAGACCGTGAAACTCGGAACAAAATAATGCATTAGAGAAATTTATCATTTTTTCATCTGTGTCTAACTGATATTTTAATGCAAGCATATCTAAAACATATATTTGCTCATCGGATATTGCCAATTGTATTGTAGATACAATTTGTCTGTCAAGCGCTTGTTTTGTAGGATCAACAAATGTTTCACAATCAAAGCCAATTAGTGATAATTTGCCATGTTCATTATTCATTGACTGCAAGAAAAAGAACAATAAACTCACAAAAAATTGTAAAATTAATAAGCGATTACGTGAAGTTTAGATAAACATTCATTCAGATGTGTTTCTAATTCAATATAATCGATATTTGCCAATAAACTTGGTCGATAAATAATAAGATCGAGCTCATTTTTATTATTTGTATAACAAGAATTTTTTAGTGGTTTATTGTTTACTCGTTCGGTTAAGTTTTCTTCAGATGAACTGTAGCAAAGCAGCTCTGTTCGAAATTCAGCTACCTAAAGTGCAGTAGAAAAACACGTTAAAATGAAAGGATTTAGAGAACACTACTTACTTGTTCAGGAAGATCGTGATCTTCTAAACCATAGAACAAGGCATATTCCCCAGCTAAATCTATATCAGCATAATCCACTAATAAATCAATAAATTTCACTTGTAAATCATGATTATCACCGATAAATGTCTAAACAAAAGGTGCATATATTGAACTATTTACTTAAAAAATAACCGAATTCAGAATTCGAACACGATCTTTTATTGCTACCAAGACACATTGTCGATGAAGTTCGAACAAGGATTGTTGCATTCACACAAAAAATTCTTAGGAACTTCTCTAAAATCTCTGTAAAGCGTGCCAGACACGGATTCCTCGAGGAATCTTGTTGTTGGTTTATTGCATGTTCATATCTGAAGAGGGTCTTACATTATGCATTGCTACTAGAGACATTGTTCGTTCAAATTTTAGCGAAAACTGGCTCAACTTAGAAATACAAAATACAAATAGTTTAACTTTGAGGGGATTGTCGTCTAGGGTAACAAACACAACGAGCTGCTCTGTAACTAAGTTTCTAACTCGTGATTTTTTTTGTAAGAAAATTATTAAGATAATCTTACAAAATACGTCCTTGCATATAAGAAACTAGTCTAATAAAATAAGTAATTGCTATGCACCTTAACTTGTTCATTCCACTCATCATTATTTGTTGTTTTCTCTAAATATTTTCGAACCATTAATGTTTTCAAAAATGTCATTTTTTCTTGATTAGCTAAATTTTTAAAGTCATTCAAATCAAAATCATATTGTTTTAATAATTTTCGTGCAAAACGTTTTAATGTTGAATGATCAATCATTGCTCCTGGAGCATATATTAGATATTGACGAGCGTCTGCTCTATAAATTAGAACAAATAAAAAAAACAAAAATCAAATATACAAGAACAAAAGTACAGTCTATTTTAATACCTATTCGTACTGATCATGTCATCCAACAATGTCAATAGTTTTCTTTGTAATACTTTATCATCGCCAACATAATAACGTACAGTTTCCCACTGTGATCGAAATAATAATGGAACAACAATCTATTATAGAAGAAAATAGAACAAAAAGTAGTTAAAGATCTTTTATCTTAATAATGGTAGTATAATAGGAAACATGGCACATAAATAAAGATTTGGAATCTTTAAAGAAAGAAAGTATTTCGTTTAGACTAGACATTGAAATGAATGACGAAAAAGATAAGAGTGTTATCCTAAATTTCAGTTTTCTGTTCGAATTTTTGTGAGATGGTCTGAATAATTTTTCAACAAAAAAATAACAACAACTACATAATAAAAGGCGTTTGTCTCAGTGATCAATAATTTTTTTCAAAAATTGATCGATTTTAAATTAAAGTAGACCATTCGAACTTATATTAGATCATTTTAACATTTTTGATTCAACAAGAAGGTATTTATATCTAATCACCTTAGAAGTAAGATACATTACGCAATTTTTACCTTTTCAAATTGAATTGCATCTGTTAATTGTAATAATTTTGTCATTTGTGTAGCAAATATATTCTCATGTTTTGACAATTGTTCATCAATAAACTTGATGTTTAATTCGTTGTTCATCTTATTTTTCAAATCAAATACATTAATAATAGGTTCAAACTGATTTAAAGATAAATGACGACACAATATTAAAATTTCATATTTTATTTTATCATCTAGATCAATCGAACTAACATTATTCTTAGTTGCCCAATGTTCAAATTGTTCAATTAATGGTAAAATAATTTTATGACGTTTTCCTTTACAATTGTCAATAAATAAATATAAAATGTGATAGGGTGAATGAGATTTTATATTTGCTGATGATAATAGAGAAAAAAATAAATCCGACCATTTTGATGAAGTTTTCTCTTGTATAAATAATGAATAAATTTCATCGGACACAGAACTATATTCACGAAATCTAAATAGATACATATGAATCGGCTTTTGGATTGTTATAATTCATAGGACTTTTCATTTACAGTCGAATATTTTCTGAACTATGATTGATCGTAGTATCTAAAAAAGCCATAAGAAAAAATGTCTTCATCCAAGTTTGTTTAGATTAAATCGTATTACTTAAATGTTCTGCTGTTTTTTTCCCATTTGAAAAGAAATGTTTGAGATGATTATTATTATTGTTTTTTGGTTTTGTATCAAACCATAATAACTCATCTTCATTCGACGAGTAACCACCGCCCACTAATTCATCGTCTGAATACATAACGAAAAAAAGAAAATAGTTTTTTTCTTATCTAAAATATAAAAAAAAGAATAAAATTTAACGTATTGTCAACAAAAAGTAGTCACATCTTTTCAGGTATATTATGAACAAAAAGATGGATTTTTCATAATAGACATACAAAAAAATCTGACTCCTCTATGACACCTAAAACAATTTCTTCACTTTTCTATTCCATTAGTAATTCGACTAAATAAAATGAAAATTATCTGCACTGTTAACTATCCTTGCTCATAGCAATCCTCATACAACGTTCTTAATATAACCCAAGTCACATTCTTATTGTGACCATATTCATATCATTACAAGCAATGTTTTTCTTATGGCATTCTCTAGCAGGAAATAACCGAATATGTCACATTTTTTACCGTAATACAAAACGAGCCTTTCTGGCTATGACGGAGAGGACTTGAACATTCTGGAACGCTACTGCTATCTTTATTCACAATGAATGACTACTGTTCATCGAAAATTCTGCCCTCTATAGGGGAAAATCTTTGAGAAACAGAATTAAAATCTAAGAACTAAACGAATAATTTCTCTAGTTCGGGAGGGTCAGTACAACGCAAACAAAAGAAATGACTATAGTTTTAAATTTGGATTTGAGTAAGCGGTTTTTATTCTAAAAGTATTATTTTATACTTTTCATACTCAAGTTTTCGGAACCTTTAGTTCATTTTCTTTGTATGTACACGTTCTATTGAAGAGTACTGATAAAATGATGGCTTATCTAACATATTTTAGTAGTTGACGTCGTTGACCAATAAAGAGAGGAAAAAAAGCTATAACTATAGAGAAAATTATAGCCTAAGCTATTTTAGTGTTACTTTATACCTTTGGGACAAAATTCACGCATATAAGGAACTATCCCTCTCGATAAGGGACATCTGAGACCTCTGCTCGTAAGTGCGGGAACGTTTCAAAATGTTTGGTAAAGTTCATTCAACAATCAACGACGGTGACGAATTCTGAGGTTCTTCTACAGATCGATCACACCCCCTACTGTGGTGTGTGTGGAGTGTGAGTGTGAGTGTGTGATCGATCTGTAGAAGTACCAATTCTGAATGTATTTTCATTCATCATCAAGTTCAAAACGTATATAAAGAGTACAAAGTAGAAAAAAACAACGTGACAGAATTTCGCTTCGATAGCAGAGTTTCGACCCATCTTCCCAGATCAAATTTCTTGGCTGACTGCATTACATCCCTGTAAACTTCGACGCAGTTGAAGTCGCTAAAAAGCCGTGACAAAGACGCAACAAACTCTTATTTTTCCTAATTTGCGACCATTTTTTCTATAGCAATCGTGCTGGAACCTCAAAGTCGTACCATGACTCGCTATAAAGATTCATGGTAAGACAATCTTTTTAAGTCTAAAATACAGACCTCTCGACATAAACGCATGGGTTTTGGCGACATCTTCGAAGAAAAAAGGTCTTTTTCTATTTTTATTTCTACATATTTAATCTATAACTCTGACATATTGTTGTAGAGAAACGCTCGAACTGTCTAACGGTGTACTTTGATGAAGAATTTAATTAAGTTTTGGTGATGAGTTTGATAAAACACTATGCTTACAAACACTTCACTTCTTGTCCATGGACGTTAAAAAATTTATGATAACATTAAGGCTCCTTCCCCTCGGGTCAGAAATGCCGATTTTCGTCAAACTATTGATTTTGAGAAAAGCACATGGTTGGATAGCCCAAAGTGGCTACTTTCTAATGGCATAACTTTTGTGTCGATAGGATAGGTTTTTCATAGGTTTTGAGCGAGTTTTCCAGATGCCCTATAGAACAAAAAATGGCTTTTTTGCACTTGTATTGCATAAGCGTACACATGTGCTGCACATGGCCGCGGACATATTCATTAGATTCGCCATGGCCGATAACCCATAGCAAAATATCAACAAATTATTTAACGCTCAAACAGTTTTTAAGTAAAATGCGGTTAACAGAATCAAAACTTATTCTGCGTTTTCCTTACGCCTATTTTTTAGCTTCAGGGCTTTCGCCACGCACAGGAATTCTCGGTAACGATACATCGGACGAAGTTTTTCTTTGTTTTTGATTTGTAGATAACAATTATAGCTAGAAGTTGACAGAGTTCGATTTTTAAATTATGCGTCTATTTTTTATAGAAATGAGGATTTCTGAGAAACCTTCCAAGGATTTTTCGGATTTTAAAGCTCTATTAAGCGCCAGAAATTAGTAAATGATGAATTCAAAAATCCAGCTCTGTCAACTCCTAGGCAGAGATGTTTGCCATAACAGAAGTAGTGAATGAGAATTCCTGTGCGTGGTAGACGTCTGCTTTTGGGCTTAAAATAAGTCGAAAAACATAAAAGTAAAATTAGACTTGTTACATACCGATCGATTCATCATTAGAGTATAATCGAACCGGATATATTAGAGCACCAACCTTTCATCGAAATTAGTTCGTAAATTTCTCTTATTATTCCAATATTCCAATTATTCCAATTCTCGCGGAGTGTTGTCAATTCTTTAATAACACAGTTTAGAAGCTATCAAACAAAAAGTTGGACTTTTTTACGAAACGAACTGCTTAAAATCTGTCTACATACAGGTAAAGACTTTTGTTGATCAGACATTAAAAATAGATCGGCTGCTGTCAAACTTTTCATCGCTGAAGTTGGTGATGATGGTAAACTGAAAGTGGAAAAGAAAACCAATAGCCTGTTTTTTATAATAAAACCTCCAAATACCTGTGTTTCGGTTGTAAAAATCGAATTGAGCGAAATATCGATTTAGTCATCGGTGTCATTCCTGAAATGTTAGACTCTGAATGATTTCGTTACTACTGTCTGTTAAAAAAAATACGGCACGTGACTATTTTTTAAATAACTCGAGAACGAAAAGAGATAAAAAGTTGCGGTTTTCACCATTCGAAACAGGAGACTTGAAGGCATGTTTTTATAAACCACATTTTTTCAGAAGAGTTTTCTGAAACGGGTACCCGGTGACTATTGATAGCCTTGAAGACGGTTGAACTATGGATAATCGATCATGTTGAGTCTCGTGGCAATATCTGTTTTGAGAAAAAATTTAAAAGAACCTACCGAAAAGCGTGTTTGACGAAAACTAGAATGCAAACAGGGCTTCTGGAAAACGTATTTCTTCGGTCTTATAATCACGTTTAGCGGACAACATTAATTATATCCTGACGTTTTGAAGACGTTCCAAAGTTGTTCGAGTGAATAGTGAATTTTTTAATATTAGGTGAAAACCGGCTGAACACCCTAATTTTCGTAAAACTCGCTTTTCAGTAGGTTTTTGGAATTTTTTCTTAAAATAAATATTGTCACGAGACTCAGCATGATCGATGACCCATAACCGTCTTCAAGGCTACCAAGATTCACCGGGTGCCAGTCCTTGGACTTGTAGGGAATGCGATACAACGCCCGAGCAGCCGAAAATCAAGATCTTGTTTGACTCCTGTTTTGAAGAAGACCCTCTGTGCTGCCAGCCCATGAAAAAAATGAACACAATCCTACTGACAACGTTTACACGCGGCCTAGTTTTCCAAAGATCGCCTGGAGAACCCGTTTCAGAATACTCTTCTGAAAAAATGTTGATTATGAAAACATGCCTTCAAGTCTTCTGTTTCGAATGGTGAAAACCGCAACTTTTTATCTCTTTTCGGTCTCGAGTTATTTAAAAAATAGTCACGTGCCTTATTTTTTTAACAGACAGTAGATACAGTTTATGTTAAAAGATGAATCATTTGTGGTAGAATGAAACGAAAAACTTAACGGAGAGGGACAAAATATGTACAGTGGTATTGTGCGCCATTCTCATCGTGTGCAAGTTATTCTTTGTTCGACGAGAACAAGGAATAATAACACCCTCACACGGTGTGGACTGAGTGGTGCTGCTTGTAGTTAAGGCTCTCTGTCTTCCTCAAAGACAGATTCTTTCTTTTTCCACCTGATGAGATCCTTGAGAAAGGTCGAAACCATTCGTGGTATCTTCTTTTGATTCTCGTAGAAATGCGTTCTGTTTGAGTCTCTCATAACTAGATATGGGTGGGACTAAGGCTTTTCAGTCTCAGTCTCGTAAAGTTGTTTCGGTCCCCGAAGATTTTTATAGTCTTGGTTTTGGTCCAGGCCCTTAAAGCAATTGTGCTCACACGCAAAAATTACTCTATTAATGTCGGAAAGTTCAGAAGTTTTCTAATCGACAGTCATCTATTATTTGTTCGTTAATGGATGAGCCGTATGTTTTTTCTTCTAATCATATAAGTAAAATAACCGATGCATGCCTAGTTAGATAAGATCGAACTGTAAGGCTTCCTGACGATTTTCTACAACGTTTCTATTTAAGTGTAGAGAACAGGTCAAGTTTTAGCTGATTTACGCAACTGTCAAAAGAAATCTTATTTCTAGTGTCGGTCTCGTTCTTGGTAAGAAAACTTTTCTGGTCTCGATCCCTGTCACAGTCCCGCCCATGTCTACTCTTAACTTGTCAGCGGTTGTAAAACTAAACTAAATTAAAAGATACTCTTGCTATATTGATAGTATATTTTTTTTAAAAGTTAAATCTCGAAATAAAAAAATACAAATTTATGTATATCTATTTATAGTTTAATCCGGATCAAACACTCTCTTTGAAACATCATTGACGAGCCAATCAATTCCTTGAACTAAATTTTGTCCTGTTACGGCACTACACGGTACAATATTCCAGTGATGTTTATTAATTAAATTTAACTCTAATGCTTGTTTTATCTCTGTAATATTTAATGCTCCCGGTAAATCTTGTTTATTAGCAAATACTAATAGACTTGAGCCCATTAAACGTTCCTCTTTCAATATATCTTGTAATTCTTGTCGACATTCATCTAAACGTATTTTATCAACACTATCTACCACCCATATGATGCCTTCTGTTTCTTCAAAATAATTTCGCCAATACGATCTTAATGATTTCTGACCACCTAAATGGGAAAAAAAGGTATTTAAATGAGTGAGAAGATTCGTAAGTTAGACCATACCAACATCCCAAACATTCAATGTATAATTGTCATACACAAATGTTTTTATGTTAAAACCTAATGTAGGTGATACAGAATCAATTTCTTCGTCGTTAATGCGCTTTAATATTGTCGATTTTCCAGCATTATCTAAACCGACTAATAATAAACGCATCTCCTTCTCTTTTCGACGAAGTTTTTTTAATATACTTAAGAGCACCATTTTGATCTGAATAACAAAAGAAGATAAAAAAATGAAATGATCATAAAGTTTTCTAAACCGAATCAGAAATAGTAGTAGTAGTTAGACTATGTATAATTTTATTTCGATGTTTTAAAAGGTAAAACAAGCATTTATGAGTCTTTTATACAAAAAAGCATAGTCAAAACATCATAGAAAATATTTGAAGATTTTATTAATATCATTCAATAAATTTATAATTCAATTGATTATCGATAGTAATGTATAAACATAAACTCACTAAAAAAGTTATATATAATTAAAAGCAAAAATATGACACAAAAAGCTTGACTAAAGTTTGCTGTTTTATTTTCATATTCAAATATAGTTTCAGAACAAAAATTGTTAAGTGTTCAATCACTCAATATTCCGCCTCTTATTTTCAAGATTTCATCGTTATTTGCACCTGTAAAAAACAATAAAAAAGATCCTGATTGATAAAAGAGATCCCGAAATAAAGATTTCTTATTTTTTCACCTTTTCGACGAAAATCCTGTAAAAAAGCCGATGTTGCTTGACCAATTAAGTCCCTTCCAATATCCTCATCTTCAAAAAGAAAAATAGTGGACATAAAGTTTTTAATTACAAAGTAAAATTGATGTCTAACCATGATCATTTTCACTTTGGTAAGAGTTTTTTGATGAGTCTGATCGTAACTTTAGGTCTACTACAACAAGACAAGAAAATAAGGATGATTTTTGAGTTTTAACTTAAAGTTAATCTTTATTTTATGTTCTACCTACCGATAGACGAACGTCTGTTTACAAGTAATTGAGCCGTTTGTTGCTTCCCCTTAAAACTATGCAATGAACTAAACATTTTTATGTGTGAATCCTAAAATGAATCAACAGAATATATTACATACACTTCAATGAAATAAGTACGTTGGTTTTGACATATTAGATCAACAGTTCTGCACTCTTCGTAATCGCATACATTTATCACAAATAAGCAAGTTATTACAATGAAAAACCAAATTGAAGAGAACAAATATAGCATCAATTGACAAAATGGACATCAACCACATTATTTTGACACACATCTTTAATTACTTCAGAAATATGCCACAATTATCAAATAACTAGTTTTTTCTCAATTCTAATCTCAGAAGACACTTATCTATCCCTGTAAAAAATAAACATCCGATTATCTCAAATTGTGAATACTCGGCGAACTTATTCAGAAATTGATGAATTCTATCATATTTTCAATGTAATAATATACAAAGTACAACTGGATTTTTAACCAAATGAAAGAACTGAAATATTATGCACAGCACAGCATAGTCAACGTACTTGAGAAGAATTATCATAATTTTAATAGCTACGCAGTTCAAATTTAGAAATAAAATTGATGACAAGCTCAAAGAATAAAAATAACTTTGATTACTACTGACTTACCGGTGGCAATAGTAGAATTAACTGTTCTTTCACACTAATATAAGATACATCATCAAGTTCTAAGGAAAGAGAATAGCAGTGATTAATTTATTGCATTCAATTCAGAATATGAAACATCTACCGTTAATTATTCTCATAACGAATTCTTCTGTTAGTTGGAATATATCTGAATCAATGTAAAATACAAAACGATCAAATGGCATAGTACGATAGCCAACAGTGAGAAATGTGCGTCGAAATTCTAATACAAATATACACAAATTTATTGAAATTCTTTGTTTCAATTAACATGATACTTGCCATCAGTTGGATGAAAGCCAAGTTCAATCATTGCCAAATAAAGTTTTTCCATTAGTACTAATAATGGTTCTAATGTTTTATCCGGATATGGTTGACTGAATAAAATAAGACAAATTCTTTCTCCATTTTCTGAATAACTTTTGAGAGAATAAACATAAAGATATACGGTTTTCGACATTTTAGTACTTAAGCTGAGATACTTTGGTTTAGAAACTGACGTAGAAAGACTAGAAGTTTTATGTGAAAGAACTTCTCATGATAACGATAACGGATCTAGAGAAAGACGGTGTATGAAGAAAATTTTCCCCATAGGTGCGTGCGGTTCACTGAAAAACTCCAGAACAAAATTTCTTATTGCGATGAAAAATGAAAACCTTCTACTTTTGCTACCTGCGACCGTATTCTCTCTACATCTATTGCTGCTTAGTATTCTAGTATTTTAAAAGTTCAGAAACTACACGCACTGCAGGTGGCGAATAGAACTTGACTTTCTCCATTAGTTTGTCTCTCAGCTTAAGTATCAAATGTCGAAAATCGCATATCTTTATGTTTATTCTCTCAAAAGTTATTCAGAAAATGACGTAGTGCATTCTGCTATGATTCAGTAACAGACGGTGGAAAATGATGGGTTACCATAGAGAAAACGATTTATTTTGGTCAAATCTGGCTTGACGACATAGAAGTTTCACAATTAAATCACATTGAACTTGCTAAAACATGAATTATAATTGAACCAATCTACTATCTTTGGCTATATATAATTATACAAACATACCGTGGCATAAACGTATTCTGTTGCTAGTTCATAAATTTCTCTTTTATTCCAATTCTCGCGGAGTGTTGTCAATTCTTTAATAACACAGTTTAGAAGCTATCAAACAAAAAGTTGGACCTTTTTACGAAACGAACTGCTTAAAATCTGTCTACATACAGGTAAAGACTTTTGTTGATCAGACATTAAAAATAGATCGGCTGCTGTCAAACTTTTCATTGTTGAAGTTGGTGAATTTGTTGGTGATGATGGTAAACTGAAAGTGGAAAAGAAAACCAATAGCCTGTTTTTTATAATAAAAACCCCAAATACCTGTGTTTCGGTTGTAAAAATCGAATTGAGCGAAATATCGATTTAGACGGTGTTGTTATTCCTAAAATGTTAGACTCTGAATGATTTCTAACTAATTTCTTTTCATCGTTGCGACTGGTAAGTTCTTCTTCAACATTGTATACATGATAGTAGTTTAATTTTTTTCTATATTTGTGAGTTAAATCACACAACAATCTAAATACGAAGAATCAAAAAGTGAGAGTATTAAGAGAAACATTCATATTTGTACTTCATTTTATCAATATATTCTTTTTCCATTCCAGTTAAACGTGACGCAAATGCTTGTGGTTCTGGTTGTTCAACTTTATGATGTACAGAAAATTTAATACCGAGTTCATGATACTTCAAAGAGAAAAAACATGAAAGTTAACACATCATTTACAGTTTATAATTCATATACTGGATTATCGCGTGCGTTTAAAATCGTGGTCGATGGAAACACTAATAAACGATTGTTATTAAATTTCTTTTTCAAACGCAAATAAATCAATGCTAAAATCAAGTCAATGGATTGACTTTGTTATTAAATTTTTGGAGAAATTTTGATATTACCTGTTAACATTTCTTTTAATAACGCTTTTGTATATAATTCATAGTATGCACTTCTAATTTTATCTAATATTTCTATTAAGAGTCGAGGTTCACTTAATCCTATGAGTGCACAATGTATAACAGGTATTGTGTAATAATTATTTGTCGTTATATCAAATAATTCTAACAGTGCATTTTGATCAATTTCAATTGAATATGTAATCAGATTAGTTTTTGAGTACAAAATCGTATTGCCATGTTTATTTAAATTAACCAAATTTTTACGATTATCATCCCATACAGCTTGTGTAATATATTTCAAATCATATATACTTGATAGAACTTGATCATCATTGAAAAATAAATGATTGGTAAACGATGATTGAATATAAAAGTTTAATAAATGAATAAATTCCCCGCGTAAGTAACAAAAAATATAACCATCTAAACAAACGCCAAATTAAAAAGAAATTATCTTATGAGGGAACATATTTGAGTGATCCCCCTAGAAAAGAGACGAGGCCTAGCCTATTTTGTGGAGAATTTTACGCTGATCACAAATATGCATATCTTAGCTGCTCTCGTGGAGATCTCGATACGCGAGAGAACATGAGTTTTTGCGTTGTATCAAGCTTTTTCGATTTTTCGACATGAAAACAGTTTTTGGAAACTTTAAAAGATATATTTTCTTAATCAGTCCAACGAGCTCTATCGAACGATGTATAATAAGTTCAAAAAAAGTTTGCTCAACTTTTGCACGCACCTTAGGCAAAATAAATAATGTTCTCGCTCATATCGAGATCTCAACGAGAGCAGCTAAGATATACATATTTGTGATCAGCATAAAATTCTCTACAAAACAGGCTAGGTCTCGTCTCTTTTCTAGGGGGGGGTCACTCAAATATGTTCCCTTGTTAGACTTGTTATGAGTTAGAATAAAATTTAACACTATTTCCGATCACTGATGACAGACCCTTTCCAAATGATTTAAACCTCTTCTAATTCAAGCTAGTTTTTCGAGAAGATTAATTCTTGATGGTGATCATGAGTCTGTTCTCCGTTTGTGCTATTATTGAGCTTCTGATGGGTTTTTTAAAAGCCTAGTCTCTAGAGAGTTCATGGAAACAGTTTTAGAACTACCGAGCAAGGTCTATTGAGTTAGAAAAAGTTTATTATCAAAAATCTGAAAAAGTCAGATATTTCGTTGTAGTTGAGATCAATAACTGGTCAGATTCATAATGAACCTGTAGAGAACAGGTTTCTAAAGACTCAGTCAGAAGCTCAATAACAGCACAAACGGAGAACAGACTCATGATCACCATCAAGAATTAGTCTTCTCGGAAAACTAGCTTGAATTAGAAGGGCCTTGAATCATTTGGGAAGGGTCCGTCATCAGTAACCTGACATAGTGTCAAATTTTGTTCTAATTCATAACAAATCAGTCATTAGTCATGAACGCTGCTGGCTGAATCTATAAACCGCTTTCCAAACTGCGCTATTCCTATATGGTCCAGTTCAATAGGCTCGAGTCGCAAACAGTTGTCTAAAAGCCATTATTTATTATCATTCCAAATTTATTTCAGACGCGAAATGATGACATACCAATTAGTCCAAAATGAATTTTTCGTGATGAATATATAGTGGAATTTGTTGCAATTAGTTTTTTACTTGTGTGCGTACTACGTCCTAAACAAAATAGAATTCCAGAAAGTATTTAAAAGACGATAAACGGATACAAACCATGCGCCAATGATACAACAATATACTCGATATCTGCGCTTTTACTCTAAAATGAGCATATATGTACATTAATTATTCTAATAAAGAAAAAAAAGGAAATTTCCTAGTAATACCTGTATTGATGACTGCAAACAAACATATAATAGTCCACCTTCAGACGACAGTATATCGAAATTAAACAGATTTTGACCTCAGAAAAATAAAATATGTAATCGGACAGTTTCATATATGTTCTAACATACTTAGTTTTGATTTTGTTTCAAAACGAAATAAAGGTAAGGCAAAACTAATCTCGATCTAAAGCAAACAATCAAATTGGTAACACGATTTCACAAGAAACTAACTTTATATCGCTTACAATGCTTTGAAATACGCCTTTTGTTGTCAAAATATAACAGTAATACACAAGATGTTCATTTATCGTATGAGTTTTTGTTACAGGTGTAGAAATTGATGCTCTTGAAGAGTTTGGAAATACGCGCGACGTTAATTTAGTTAATACATCGGATTTTCGTCTTATAACATGTAAACGTTGTGCAAGTGAGTCCCATTGTTGATAGAGTAATTTATCTAATAATATGTCAGCCTGAACTGCTGACTGATCGTTCTAAAACACAAACGAATCGTCATCGTATAGAAATCTATCATTGCTATAAAAATAATGCTTTAATTTGGTAAATTTGTAGCAGATTTCTCTAGCAATTGAAGAAAAAAGTCTACTGTAGTCCGTGACAATCTTTAAGTCAAATGTTTTCTTGAAAAAACTGATACTACTCTTCATGAGTCAGAATGATAATGTTTCACTCTACCTGCACGACTGCCTCATTGTTCGGCATACGAAATACACTAGCAGCTTAAATAGAAATGGATAACAAGAATAAAAACAAGATCAAGAAAACAGTAACATCTTACCTTCTTTATAAAGAATAATAATTGCATCTTCATCGTGACATTGTTGATGTTCTACATTCGACTGTGGTAATAACGCTAAATACGCACGTATTGAACTTGAACGTTGAAAATTTAGAGCAAATAAACGTTCTTGAGGATTAATTTCAGCTACAAATACTTCATAGCACGCTGATTGACCAATAAGTGATTCTTAAACAAAAAAATGATATTTTATGTTGACACAATATAAAAGAGCTTTCTATAGCTACACGTAGATCGAATAACACAAAAAAAAATCATTTCAATCGCTAGCTATTTTTTTTAAAGCCTGACCTGTTCTAACAACAAAACCTGAAAAATGTACCGTTAGTAATTATAAACGAAATTAGCGAAAATTACACTTACAGCACAGTGTACGACTACTATTGACACTTGCATGAGTAATTCTTTGGCATGATGAATGATGATAAAAGATCTTAATAGAGAAAATTATGTTCTGATTATGAACATATTCGATATTTTAAACGTACATGCTGTTGTCCATCTACAATTTGAACTCCACCAATGATGGAGCGTCGAGTATTTGTTCCCTGTAAAAAATAATATATAGACCACATTGTATGTAATTTTAATATTACTATACCCGAAAAACACATGTAGTTGATGCAGTGAAGAGTAGTATTCCACCGTATTCAATTCCTAGTACACTGACACCTTCAACTTGTTCCAATTGTGGAGCTAAAACAGCAAAATTCATATTCATGCACATATAATATAATGTAAATAATTCAAATTTCTAACAACCTCGATCAATAATTTTATTTAATTTTAACACCATTATGTCAAATGATAATCTAAAAGTATATTTATTGATTTTATTAGAATATGCACAAATCGAACAAAACAAACGTCATTTCACGCTTATCGCAGTTTGTACAAGTTTAGCTTCTACTAAAACGGATTTTTTGTCTCATTATAGCTTAATCATCTTATCTTTTTATAGCAATTGTCGTATTGCACCTGATGTAAATTAAATGTTTGACAAAACGAAACCTGTTTTTGTCCGTTAACACATTACCACTGTATGTACTAGAACATTCTCAGCAGACTTAGTGTATAGTAAAACAAATGTGAGGTTTATGCATAAATATAACTTAGCGCTATAATGGTTGTACTTTCATATAACTACGCGGTTTATGATTTAGCGTCACCGTTTTCGATCAAACTTGATTAAATAAATATTCGACTTCGACTTGTTCTTCTTTATCATAAGTAACGCCATCACTAATTGTACAAATAATGTTTAAGTTACTTTAGTAACTAGTTCTTTCTTTAATTCAATGAATCGCTTACTCATCATCATCATCGTCATCGCAGTGCAATGGCATGATAATAGAGATGCTGTTCTTCCCAGATATCTGTATACATAAAATAAAACAAGTTCAAATATAAATGTATATTAAGAGGAATGTGTTCAGTAGCAAGCTTTCTTTTTGGAAAAACAAACTGTGTGTAAATAAATAATTGAAAATAAGCAGTATTAAACCAAAAATATTCGCGTGACAACTATAAAAAAAGAAGCAACAATGGCAAATATATTAACAAAAATCCGAGAAAAAAGATTAAAAAAGAAACAAATTTAACATAAAAAATGTGTTTAGGCATATGTTCCTAAAGTAGAAAATTACATATACTCATGAAAAGAACTTGAGTTTAATCAAATACATCAGTACAAATTAGAAAAAAAAAATTGCACCGCATATGAAAGTACAACCAGAAGACAATACCAGTTCAACATAAAAATTTATCAACTATTCTATCAGTTAAAAGAAGCAGAAAAACAACAGTAGCAAAAAAAATGCAGCAATCAAAATAAGTAGAAATCTTCTTTATCGTACTTAAAAAACATTAAAAATAAAATCAAGAATTATTATTATTCGTAGGTAATAGAAGTTTTAATTCTAATCCGTTTGTTTGTACATTTTGGAAAAATGATGGTGGTAATTGTAACACCAGACCGTTGTTAGTAACATTCTGTTGTTGTTGTTGTTGTTGTTGTTGTTGTTGGGATGTGTCTATTATACCGGTGTTCATATTGAGTAATAATGACGTAGCTATTGTTTTTGATAAAATATCGTTCGCTGATGATTGAAGAAGATTTATTAAGGCATTATTATTCAGCGTCGGTGTTATGGCAGTTATTGTTGGAGATGTTGAAAATTGTTGTGAATGAGACGGTGTCATTAGTTTTAATAAAACAGGATTTATAGATGACGGAGAAGGTTGAATATTTGTACATGATACATTATTGAAAATATTATTGTTTATATTTATATTATTACACGATGGTAACATCGACAATAACGACGATTTTTCATCAAATAAACGTTTTTGGTTTTCATCAGTAACAAATTGTGTTTTAGTTAATGGCTAAAATACAAAATATAATAAAAATTACATTAGAAATAAAACTAAGAGATATATGTGGTATATCAAAGAAACGGCGAAAAGTTAAAATGGAAAAATTCATACGTAGACTCAAAGAAGTTACAAATAGATAACCCGAATGAAACTTTATGTGTAAACTTTTACGGATTGTCTAATTAATGAAAAGAACTATTTTTTTGTATTAATACTTATCACGTTAAGTTAGCATTAATTAAACTTAGAGCATTTATGTTAGAGGACAACTTCAGATTGATCTGAACTAACTGGCAATCTTCGTAAAACCTAGATTTTAGTTTAAAAATGGAAAATGAATCCTATATTTGAATTTTATAAGCAGTAGGTTAAATGCACAATATTTGTGAGACATTTGGATAGATATTGACGAGTGGCAAGACAACATCCGGCTATTGTAAATCATACATTACTAGTAATACTAGTGACAAGTAATACCATTGACAAGTACTACTCATATCTTTTCTCTCAATCTCTCGATTTTACTTCGAAAAACATCTGATAATGAAGCGATCTAAGGTAGTATTAACCCTATACTGAGATTTTCTTGTACAAGCTCTAAGTTGTCTTACCACTGCTGAAGATGTGGATGCTGTTGATGTTCGCGAAGTTTGTCGACTGGCTGTTCTTATTATCAATGTCTGACAAGCTAATTTGGCTCGATCATTCGTAATTATTGTTGTTACTGAA
Organism: Didymodactylos carnosus; assembly: GCA_905250885.1. NCBI lineage: Eukaryota > Metazoa > Rotifera > Eurotatoria > Philodinida > Philodinidae > Didymodactylos > Didymodactylos carnosus. Next base: position 29,696 of record CAJNOQ010000233.1, read on the forward strand.
TCCCTTTTTTTCAATAATTTTTCCGTTAATTGTTTTGATTTGATTGCTGCGACAGGCGGAGGTGGCAATTGTTGTTGTTCTCTATCGATGTTATTTTTAGTTAAGCGTTTCACATTATTGTGACGAACTAATGCTGGAGGGCTCTGTTGTCTTGATGTTTGCTTTCTTATTCTTCCGTAACGCGATACAATACGGCCATTTAAAGAAGATGATAGATCTAATTGTGTTTTTTGTTTTAAAACAGTATTTTTCTCTTCTACTATGATTTTTGACTCTGTTGATATCTCTTTATCAAGATCAGGGACATGATTAATAATAGGTGCTGATTCTAGAATGAAACAAACAATCGATCGTTTTTATACATCTGATATTGTTCTACTATTTACCTTTATTTACTTGATTTGCAGTTACCGTTTCATTTTCAACAAACGTTATATCTCTAGAACATCCCATGGACGGTATTAGTGACAATGAAAATGTTTGCGGTAATGATGCACTATCCTCGCTAGTATCACTACTCATAAAACTCTCATTTGTTAGTGAGTACACTGAATCAATAATTAATTCATTCATTGAGCCCGTATTCGTAAATAACTGTTCACTTGTACATGAATGTGCTTGAATATCATCCATGTTACTCAAAATTAATATTTGTTTACATAACGTGCAATAAACTTTAATTGATGTATCTAACGTCGTACTAGGATATTCAATTGGTTCCGTTTTTATTTTGCGTAGACATGTTTCCTGCTCAAAATGATCATTTAAATTATCTTTGTTAACATCGATCAGACATAGTGGACACTGAAGGTAAAGTTGAATGATATTCTGATGTTCTTGAATAATATGTTGAAATAGATCAATTGGAGTTGAATAACTGATCTGTGATGGCTGCTGACATAAATCGCAATGTTGGCACTGGGATAAACAGTTTTTTTGTAAATGTAAGCATAAGGAAGAAAATGATTCAAACTTTATTGAACATAAATAACAACGATAAAATGGTGTTGATTGTGATAAATGAAATGAGATTAAATGCTCATGGTAAGATGTTGAACCAATGAACTGTTCATACTAAAGAATAATCATAGCATGGATTAGCTTATAACATAGTCTTGTTCCATGCAGTAAATTTCAAAGACTAATTCCAAAAAATGCGTACTTAACGAAACAAAATACTGACTTCATATAATGAATAGGCCAAATACAATGGATAGTTTTGTAATTTGCTAGCTATCTCCGTCAGACTTTATCTCTAGGATTTTTCTTTTCTAGTAAAAGGGCCACTGTGAACTTTTCTACAAAAAACTTATCGAGTGTGTATATTAAAAAAATATAAAAGCGGAACGTTATATGAAAAATACCAAGAAGCTCTAAAGTGGGCAACTTTCTAGAGTATTTCTCAGCTAATTAAAATTAAATTGTTACTTCTCTTTAAAATAAAAACAAGTCGAGCTGAATATGTTTGATTTTGAACGAGTTATGAGGGTTTTACGTAACGATACGGAATTGCTCTTCACAAATGACGAGTTTTGGTAAAGCGAAACATTACCATTGCTCTCGCAAACCGTTGTAAGATAAAAAAATTTTCATTACAGATAGAAGATAGAGTTTCTCAAGAGCTACAAATGACTAGTTTTTTTATCTCAACAGTCGAAGGAATAAAATAGCATAAAGTGATTTTTAGATTAGAAAGTTGCCCACTTTAGATTTTCTTAGTATTTTTCGTATAACGTTCCACTTTTATATTTTTTTAATAAACACTCGATACGTTTTTGTAGAGAATTTCCCAATGGCTCTTTTACTAGAAAAGAAAAATCGTAGAGATAAAGCCTGAGATAGCTAGCAAATTACAAAACTATCCATTATATCTGGATTACCAGTTATGTATTGATCTGTGAAATACTTTTCTAAACGACTGTACAATGCTCATCGACAGAAAAAAAATTAATAAAAATAGTTGTCACCTAAATGAAAATATCTTATTACCTCTCCACCGGGTTTTGGACATAATGTGCAGTTGTAAATTAAATGAGTTTTTGTTATGTGGGTTTGAAAATCGACATTAGTTGGAAATTTCATGAAACATAACGAACAAGTAACGTCGCTATCAACAACACATATAAGTTGCTCCTTCTGCTGTTGTTTCTTGTTCACATCATTAGATTGAATGGTTAATGATTGTGGAGCAGTATCGTTGGAAATAATACCGCTGCTACTATTCGAAGTATTATTCAGCTGAAATACTGAATATATTTACTAAAATGTTTTATTTTTTACGATATACATACCGATTGATTGATAGACATTGGCAACACCTGTTGATTCTTTCTATTTTGATGTATTAATAATGTCGTTGATAATTGTGGTGTCTGATCATCTTGCTTTTGTTCAGTCAGTTTTGCATTCATTAATTTTATAAACGATATATTGATGTGATTATTCGTTTCACACACAATCAAATGATCTAATATTAAACCGGATTGTATTTCTATATGACCAAATTTAGTTAAGCATTTTGAACATAGACAGCATTTTGGTAAATGGAATAATAACAGATGATTTAATGCTGTTAATATATCAGGAAATGTTGTTACACAATCAGTGCATGTATAATAGTTCAATCTTGTTAATGGCTTATCGTGTATGACTAATTGTTTGAGCAGATAACTTGCATTAATGCATTGCTCATGTGTAATATCCATACCTTTAACAAGTTTCGAACATATTTGATCTAATGAAATTCGTTGTAAAGCTGGTGGTGGATAATCAACATCTTCGACTACCTTTAATGTAGTCAAATTTGATGACTGTTTATGTTTTTTATTTGATAAAGAAATTTTTCTGTTAGAACAGCGTTTTTTATTGTTTATATTCGTTTCTTGATCTTGAGTTTTTTGTTTATCAACGGAGAACGTTTTATTCACCGATACTAATGTTGACTTTTCTACATGAGATTCAGAAGAGCGCTTGTCAGTTTCAATATCGCACGAAGTTATTGAACTAAAACAAAAATCGAATAACATCTAAGAATTAAATGAGTCACTTATCTTCATTAGTTAGTTTATCAACGAAAAGAACGGTTGATTTCTGAATTTAAAATTTCGAACAAACCACAAATGTAAATTAGAGATAATCATCTATGCTGGTCGTTATCCAATTTGTCTGACATATTACTTAAGTAATAGTAACATATGGATTCAAGTACGCTTTGCACAGAGCTATGAAGTGAACATATATTTTATACATTCATAGACTTTGTTTTAGTAAAAGAAAATTATTTCATACAAAATTCAATTGAATATAGTAGTAGAGCAATCAGGTCACGACCGTTTGTTCGATAAAGTATGTAAGATCATAGAGCGTTTGATCGATTAATTAAAAAACGGGCTCTGTGATATACTTAGAGTAAAATGATGTTCTCTACGATGAAATCGTCCAACTACTAAGGATGTTAAAGAAATCATATTAAACAAATGACGACACATAACAGCTAAACAATCCATCCGTTTTAATTAGAAATAAATAATTAAGAAATAAGACTACTAAGCAAAACTCAAAGTTAAACGTCTACAAAACAGGAACTAAAAAATTATTGTACAAAGTACATAGATAATTTGACGAGAAGCACAATGTAAAAAGTTTTCTCATAAAATATTCTTCAAATTAGCGCACGAAATTTTTATCTGTAATTGATCAGTAAAAAGAACGGTTAAACTTACCCAGGATTGGATGTTATAACTTCATCCATTTTCATTTCTCTAATATTCGTATTAATGTTATTTGCTGGTGTCAATGTTGGACATGTAATTAAATGTTGTCGATATTTGTCATTGTTATTATTTGTTGTTTTAACTAATTCATGACAATGTAAACATGTCTGACATTTAGAAAATGTATGAATATTTTTAATATGTTCTTGACAACTCGAATATAAACGAAATATACTTGAACATAATTTACACTGATAATAATTAAGATTTGTTTGATGTTTTAATTGATCATCGGTTAATGACAAAGGAATTTTAGCAAAATATTTACGATATACTATACGAGCATCAATTTTTTGACATAAACTATTTAAATCTGATACATTTGTATGATAGAAGTAGGAATCACTGTTAACTCTAAACACAAACAATTCATAGCAAATAATATATAATACAAGATAAGATCAAAAATTGTACATAAACTTATGTTTCAGTTAATAGCCGTGATTTTTCTCGTCTCAATAGGTTTTTTTATTTTTTTCTATTCAATTTTCTCTTACCCATTAAAATTCTGCATTAACATTAACTCTAATTCATTTTTAGTTTGTTTATCTCCAATTGTTTTCATTATTCTATTATAAGAATTATCCAATTTACATAAATAACCATTAATGAGCTCTTTTAATCGATATGATAATAATATTGATAGTAAAAGTGAATTATCCGAATGATAATTACATAAATGTTGTAGATAATCATTGCCTATATTATTTAACGATAAACAAGAATCATACTGACAGACAAATGGATTTTGTATTTGATGATAATTAAAAAAATGTGTACGTAAATAATATGACTGTTCAAAAGCTTTATAACAGATAGGACATACATAAGAAAATAAATTACATAATTCATTTGATGTTGTTGATGATAAAGATTGAATAGTAGATACTGTTGATATTGCTTGTTCACGATTTTCAATTTCTTTTTTATTTGTTATTGTGATTATATTATTAACAATTTGATTAACAATATTATCTAGTAGAGGATTTGGTAAATTATTTTGTATAGATTTTTTTATACTAGATCCATTATTTGTAAGTGGTATAATCGTTTTTTGTCTATTTGTTGTTGGTACAGTATTTAATTTTGGACGTAATGTTTGTGTTCTTAAACGTTTTGATATTGTACGTGACGAAGGTTTATGTTGAGTAACATTGACTGATTTTGTTTGTTCAACTTCATTTGTTTTAGCATAAATCGTATTGACCAATTGTTGAACATACTTCTCAATATCAGAATCCATTTTTATAGTACGTTCTGAGCCAACAAACATCACTTCCTGATATTCTGATGATTTTTGGTCATTTACGATTTTATCACCAACAACATGGTTGGAGAAACCCTGAAAAAAAAAGATCAGATTAAAATAAAATTAAAACTAGGAAATGAAAAGAGGAAAAAAAGTGAAGTGAACTAAGCTGTATAAAGAGTTTGTAAATATGTCAAAAATATCGTTAGTACTACTAGCGAAACATCTCCGAAAGTGAAGAACTTTTCGTTAAGAACATAAACATGCTATTAGATTCATTTCATCAGGGTAAAATTCCATCGAGACTTTCAAAAACAAAAGATCAATAGACGAAGTTTTAATAGTTGGAGTGGAAAATTAAAAAAAAATAGAGCTAAACGATCATTCACGCTTGTGTTGTTGTAACCTTAGTTTCTAATGATTTATTGGTCTGTATTAGTAACAAATCAAAATGATGTCGTCCTAAACGGGTGGAGAAAAGAAGAAAAAAATTGATTGAACAAAAACGATTGCAATATGAGTAATATCTGATGACTTATCAGAGCGATGAACAATAATAGCTAATGTAAGGCATCAATCAATAAATACAAACGAATGTAATTAAATAAAAAGAGAACGGATCTTCGTTTGCACCTGAGTTTTTAAAACTTTCACTCTGTATGCGCATGTTTTCAAAGTAACAAACGTGCGCAAAGTACATAACTCTAGAGATTAAGGGTAAAATGTCTATCAAAAACCATTTCCGGATGTACATTCACACTATGTTATTGTGATTATCTGTTGCATAGAAAAATGAAAGGGGAGCTCTTTTCTTCATACCTTATCTCAACCTAATTTAGTTTTTTTACACGTCTGATCGTATACGCAAAATGAGTGTTTCTGCGACTGATGATCGAAATTATTGTCGGAATCAGATAAACGGCGGGGATTACCTCACCACCGATTCGTCTCTGACTAACTATAATTCACTTGATTCAAGAAACAACACAAACAATCAGAGTTTGGACAGACGAAGAAAATTGAGGACGTTTTTCTTCGTTATGCACTGCATGAGTGAAAAAAGATTTGGTACACATCATATCTACAAACATGACGAAGGAGCCAATTTTTTTTCCTCTGTCATATAAACGTTAGTTATCCCATGAATTATTTCCGATATTTCCTTACATTTTGTGGTTTTTCCATTACGCTTCGTTCTTTTTGTTGTCGATGAAATGTAGCTTTTTTCTTTGGTAGTTTTACATCTGTTTTTGTTGTGTAAGATGTTGCTGAGTGATTTGTTAAATGAATTGTCGGATCTATTTCTGCCCATTTTTGCGTAAATTCATCTTGTTCGTGTGTTTGAGTAATGTGCCAAATTAATTTTCCAATTTTATTTATTGTTTGTAAACAACATAAACATTTATTTGTAAATAATGGTAAATGTTGATGAAGAACATGTTGTAACCATTGCATTTTACCGCTAAATGTTGATGTACATTTTAAACATTTGTATAAAGTTTCAGTCGTTAATGATGGTGATTTTACCATGTCCATTGAATATTTCGGTGAAATAGATAACATTTTTTTCATTTGTAAATGTACATTAGACAAATGTGTTTGTAATTCGATTAAATTTTTCATTATACTAGTACAGAGTGGACAAATTATTTGTCCAATTTTAAAATGATTACTTTGTAAATGATTTTCTAAATCATTTGTTTCACTCTTATATAAGCATAACCAACATTGATTTATATTCTTTTCCATTAATAATCGATAGGGTATTGTTAAATCTAATAAATTAGATACACAATTGTAAAATGTTAATGATAAATTATTGTTAAAAGTAAATTCTACGGTGACCGTGGATGAATCGGACTAAACCATACAAAAAAAAAACGATCAAAGAAAGTTTTAATGATTTTAAACAAATTATTGATTACACAATCTGTAAATATTTACCGTATTTTCAGTCGAATAAACTGTTTGTAAAATATTCATATTGATGGGTCTTAAATATAATTGGTCGTTAATATTCATCTTATGGTCTAGTTATCTAAAATAAATAGATTCATTAAATTAGTCATTTTATTTACACGTCGACAATAAAATGTCTTTTTTTTATCATTATTTCTTCAATTTGTTTACTAATGGTATGCATTTTTAGTCCGCCCCTGTTACTTTACAGCCATGCTCCTACTAATATTTGGAAAAAAATTTAATACACGATACAAACTCGTCATTCGTTCTTTTCTTCGTTCTTTTTTTTTTTTTTCTAACATTTGTTGTTGACTTTGTTTTTGGCGCATGTATAGAAAAAAACAAAAAGAGAAAAAAACATCATCATCATCATCATCATCATCATTGATCCACCAGCAACAACAATAGCTGCTGATTTTTTCGTTGCAGTTTTCTAAAAAAAGCATAGCACGTAAAGAACAACGATCACGAACAGGGGAAAATAAAACACGAGAACTGAGAAACATGATTTTCTTATCATATTTCATTATTTATTATACATAAATGACGGACAAATTCTATAAAAAAAAAGGTATAGAATTCTATAAATTCATACAAGAACTCAACTGTCTAAATGTGTACAAAGGTTAGGTATGCCTTAACCGTTTTTAGATCTTACCTTGTGATTATCAAACGTTTCGAAAAGATTCACATATTTTCTGTCTCTTTCACTAGTTGTATATGTTTATTTTTATTTTTTTAACATAGAAATGAGCAAGTTTCGAAAATAGAAAATGATTCATAGTATAAATAAATGGCGATAAATATGAAATAATAAATATTTCTTTTACAAATTTATCATTTTAAAAATAAATTTATTTTTAAATTGATTATTTGTTACAAACCAGAAAAATAATGTCATTGTTATAATTGAAAGAAACTGCTGTGAAAAAAAATATATATACAAATGTCCAATTTATTTCAGAGAGTTATTTGGATAGCTATTTTACGTAGTCGATAAAGATTTTAGACGCACATGATTTATTATCCACTTTTGTTATTTATCATAGTAAAAATTCTCTCACTATCATTATCAATAACTCTTTGTCCTGTTCCTATATACATACACACACACACACACACAAAAACATTTATGTATGCTTACAACGATACCTATGTTTATCCTTAGAACGAAAAAAAAGAACTTTTTCTCTTGTTCATTTTTATTAATATCATAAGATATTGCTAAGGTGACTTTGAATTGACTGACCAACGAATAGAATATATAGACGCTTCTGTATACACATTCAAATGAAATAAAAACAAACGAGACAAAAAAACAAAAAAAACGTAGATGTTTTTTTATGAACAAAAAAAAAAAAAATCGATATTAATATGTAAAAGTAAGCTGTTACAACTATTTAATGAGCCGATCAAACTGTTTTTGTTTATTCGATACATTGTTGATGAATAAAAGAAAAAGAACTTTGTCTAAAATTGATTTCTAAATACTTTTTCTCGTATTACATTGAAAAAAAAAAATTAACATTTCGAAAATTTTTTTTTCTTCATCTCATGCTGCTAATGGTTTGTTATTTCTTTCTTATTCTCTTTCCAAACGGACGGAAATATTAAAAAAGAGAAGAAAAAAAATATATATATATACAGGAAGACTTTTTCTGTATTTCGTTCTCCAGCATTACAGTCAGTTCTTTTTCATTTTTTTTTATTTTTTTTTTTTTTATGCACAATGTCTTGACAGTTTTTAATCGATATTGACGATAGAAAAAAGAAAATAATAATAAAAATAATAAATTAAGCATTTATTTTTCCACTTATTTTACTAGAAATGCAATTAATATTGTTATCGATTAAGTATATTTTTTATGAAATTTTTTACTCACGTTTTATTCTATAAAATAAATAATTAAAATGTTGATTAATTGTATTAACATCAATAGTATTGTTAAATTACTCTTTAATTTCTATATACTTGAAATAATGATTCACATATTTTTATTTTAAATTTTCATAAATAATATCATTACACTAGAAAAACATCTTTTTCTTTTAATAATAAGCAAGAATATAATGCTGTAAAAAATATGACAAAAATGTAAAAACCAGACAATGCTATGTTAAAAAAGAACTTTTTAATTTTTATAAATATTTCTCAGTACATTAGCTGCATAATTTTTGACATCGTCGTTTATTTTTAACGGCACTATAAATTTGATTTAATAATAATTGATAATTTTTTGGATTTTCCAATAGTGAATCAGGATGATGTTGTGAAAATTGAAGGTAGCCACATCTAAATGAAGAATTCTATAGTATATAGATAATTTAATAAGAGATTGGAAATAAATCATACCGTCCAAATACAAATGTATCCATTGATTTTCCACCAAGTTTTTTTATTATTTCATCATTTTCATTATCTTGCAAAACACGTAATTTTTGAAAATGAGATTGTGTATAAGAATTTCTTGCACGTTTTTCGTTTATCAATAATATTTGTACAACAGATTCCGTCATCTCTTTGTGCTGTAAATCATTATAAAGATCATTGAATCTAGAAACATCCAGACATAAGACAAATATATTAGTACGAGAAACTATTTCCTAAATTTTGATAATTAATGGACAACAAATGAAAAATTTAAGGGCTCCTCTTAGAAATTTGATTTTTTCTTCGAAATTGAAGTAATCATACGATTCAGTATCCCAAAGTGTCATCTTGCAGAGTCCATTTAAATTTGCCAAAAATTCAATATATTTGGAGGTTTTTAAAAAAAGAATTTCTGACGACCCTAAAAATTATCTTTTTCTAAATTTCACATTTTAATTAAAGTTTTTAAGATTGTCCGATCAAAATGAGATGTTTCACAGGTTTGTACGACTTCGCCTTGTAGAGCTCTATACTAGTTTTGCCAAAGGCGCCGAATTATAATTAATGAAGTGATGACGTCATTGCTTAGAATATGGTTTTGATACAGCAAAAATGCTACTGCTCATAGACGATTCATCATAAAATCTTCCTTCTTTTTTGTATTTTGAAGCTAAGACATTTATCTAAAATTTTTCTCGTAGTGATTTTTGAATTTCGTTTTCTGTACAGAGAAAAGTGGAAAATACCCTCTGAGTTTAGGATTATTTTGAGAGTTCTACCTTAAAGTACATGTAGGGAATGAACGGAAGAGAAATTCAAAAATCGCTACGGGCAAACTTTAGATTTAGGTGTCTACTTTCATTTGAGACCACGCGCAGTTTTTTGCACCTCCCAACAAAAAAGTCTTAGCGTTTTGAAGAGAGTCCCATTTTGTCCCTTGTCACTCAATAACTCGGCACCGCTTCGATCTCGAATTTTTAGCATAAGCTAGTTGGACAATAAGCATTAGTCACTATAAGCGCCATCAAAACCGGATGTAAGATAAAAGAGTTTTTTCCTGAGGAGACCCTTAAGATTATAAAAAGTAGTTATGGGTGCTAAAAACAATAGCTAAATCAAGTAAATATTTTTTGTGTTCCTCCGTGCAATGTCTGAACTGCAGCACGTACCTCTCTTTTTAATTTATTTATTTATTACACAAATTCATTATTTATACACTTTTTCACATACCTCGTGGCCTGATTCCAACATGTTGGACAAGCAAAATTTAACAGACCAACAACTAACAATTTTTTTCTGTTCATTGTAATCAAATTCGTTCCATTCAGTGTTAAATTGCTGATACATTTTTTTGTTTTTTGACATTGAATATTTGAAACAAAAATCACTAGCATAAACAATAGACAATATAATTTCATTTTGCCTGATAAAATCGATGTAAACTAGAATTGTGTCATGCGTTGCCAAACAAAAAGTCGATTGTTTTTGTATACAAATGCTTTCTATCAGTGATATACACGACAATAGACAGAAATAGATATAACATCTGGTAATATATTACGGAAATAGGACAGGCTTTGACTTATTCCAACTACTAACCTTTCAGATACATATGAAATATGTATAATGCATTTTTTTTGTACCAGTACAAGAAGAAGAAAAAAAAGATTTGTCATTGAAAAAAGTCACTTTTGTATGTGTTATGTATTTAGAGCAAAATTTATTAGAATCGCAATCACCGATGTATTGTTAGATTATGTCAATATTTCACTCTTAGAGATATTGATTCGTTTCTTCTTTTGGATACATGAAATGCAATTACTTTGGTATTTCACATTTTCTCTCAGCTTGTGTTGTTATTGTTCTATGCAGGGAAGAATAAATCACTTTATGCTTTAGTTCTGTTTTAGTTACTAAATCGATGAGAACAATTAGTTTAATTATTATTTTCACACTAGACAAAACCAAAGTAGGCTAGAAGAATAATCAACAGATGCCTTAGGGGGGCCTCACCCCTATATGTGCCCTAAAACTATGTCAGTTTGAAGAGGACACCTGATTACATATATCCTTAAGTTTTTTCGATGAACTGGTAACTATTCACAGAGTTATTAATTAATTAAGTTTAAATTTTAATTAAAATTTAAAATTTAAAGTCCTAATGCTCATCACGGTTTAAGAGATAGAGCCAAAGGTCCTGCAAAAAAAACGAAGCATGATGGAGTAAAACTCGTGGTACAAAAAATGTGTAAAACGGTCCACTACATGGATAACGTTGTTTGTTTTGTGAAACTCCTCCAATACCTTCAAAGGAGAAGGAGTTGAAGTTTTATACCCAAAAAGCCTTGATTCTGACCTATTTTTTAACCTTCTCCGCAGGGTGTATTCATCTTAACCTGGCGGTGTATTCCTCTCCATAGGTTAGTGTGATCATCTTATTCAGGAAGTCTATTCCTCTAAACAGACTGGTGTATCCCTCTTCTGATTCTGACTATGATTTTTTTCGATCAAAGATTTGACACTTCAAAGACCCTTGAAAGGGAAGTGTATTCATCTGAAAAGACAGCTGCAATTTTTGTTGCTCCTTTATGTTAGTGTACACTATTCTCAATATCATCTTTCGGCTAATGTAGAGGAGTTTCACCATATTAGCACCATAAGAGACTGCCTAACAAGGTCTTTTAGAGCTAATGGGAAAATTTTGAAAGAATTAAATTTTAATTTTAAAAAAGTTTTAATTTAAAACATTTGGAAGAAAATTTTGAAAATCAGACAACTTTACCCCCTGCAGTCGGCCATTGCGCACAATTTTTGTACCAAAATTTGATGTTTACCATGCACCGTTTCTGCAGCATTCTTGGCAAAACTTTTTTCAAAATAGCTTCATTTTCCAGCAAAATACATGGAAAAAAAATAATTTTTTAACTAAATTTTCATCATTTTTTTTACGTTTGTGACCCCATAAAGGCGGGTTATTGTAGCGTAGCCCATCAAACTGTACAACATATACAATTATCGGGGACGGGGTAGATTTTGCTCATAAACCCTTTTTTTTCATGAATAATTATCACTGCATAGTCATCTCTGGCGCTTTTCAAGAAAAATCAACCTTTTCAGAAAAAATCGATCGTGCTGATTCATAGAAAAAAGTTCGATGGATTAGAGGTCTGCGGGATCAAACCTTTTTGGTCCCGATCCCATGAACAAAATAAGTTTTGGTCCTGGTCCTAGTCTCGTGAAAAGAACTCATTTTTGGTCCCGATCTCGTGGTCCCGTAAATATTTTTTCAAAGTAACGCACGTAGTTTGACTGTCAGGGTGTTGTAATGCGGGACGTCGGACACCATGCGTAGGTGGTATTAATTGAGAGCTTTTAGAATTTTGTGAGAGTTTTTTCTCGCAGAGTTAGCGCCTACATACAAACAAGCACCGAAACTAAGAAATTTCGGTTCAAAACTTATAGTGTTATACATGATTCAATGCAACTCGGCACACTCATTCTGAATATGACTTTACTTTTTCGATTCCAAAATACCTGTTAAATAAGCATTTCATATATTCAAAATACGATCGGTCGAAGGTAACTGTGTAGATCACTTCAGTCCCTGAAAAGTTATAAGTGTGGTGGAATTCCAATATTCTACAGTTGGCGCACATTTTTCCATACGCATTAAGTAGATCTTTAGGTTGTTGTGCTATGAAGAGTGGAAGCCGAGTCCGATGAGGAAAGGATACCCACGGCTGCTGATATTGAGAATGGATTTTTCTTCGTCACCTTGCCTTTTCCATACCATCTCGTATTCGGATCCATTGTCAGTTTCAATCTGCTCGTAAATCTTTACTACTGACATCAATAACTTCGCTGAGTGGTCGATATTATGTGATAGTTCAATCTGTAAATATTATTTTATTCGGGGAAAGTCGTTACGCATTTTCTAATTAATTTTTTCACAGGAGCAGATAGATAGAGCTGTTTAGAATAAGTACGATCATCAAGCTGATTTATTCGTTGAAAAAACGTTCAAACAAAATGAATAAAATCGATCAAGCAATATTAATACAAAACAGGATAATAAATTAAATTTTAATTAATATTCCTACACAGAAGCGAGAAAAGAGACGGAGAGTGGACCGTACCAACAGATAAAGAGTTTCAACCTGTGAAAGATATCATCCTTTTCACGCATTGATTCGCTTTGATATTCCAGGTTTTTGCACAATGTTTGAATCGTCTGGTAAAACTATTTAATACCTAGAAATCCTATTATATTCTATCTGGTTAAGTGCTGAAGAGTAGATATTTTTGCGGCTTCCAGGTTCACTATTTTTAATACTTTTAACACTACTGCTACAAACGCTCATCTTAAAAACAACATATAATGAAAATTTATAGAAATTTTTCTATATTTCAGCATCAAAACAAGATTTATTAGTCAAGCTTAACTTGAGAAAAAACATTACAAAAGACAGCAATTAAATATGAGACGTTGGTTATTTATTCATAAAGAAATTATTGTACACTCGTTTACTTTCGTATAGTGTTTGAATAGAGAATTTTTTAATAGATGAACATCATATTGAACTAATTGACTTCCGTTTAGTAGTTATGCATCTAATTGTTCTTTACTGAGTCGAAGATAAGTAAGAATACTATGTTCAAGTAATTCTTTGATCTGCCATTGCAACTTTGAGAAAAGAGAAACTTCTCATAAAAATACAAATTACACGTGTTCTCCTCTGATTCTTGTATTCTACACCAACGTTAACTGAACCAAAATTCGTCACACTCTTTTATTGTTTATTTTGCGATTATCATTCCAGAATAAAAAAAAAAGAACAAAAGTAAAAGAAAGAAGTTGAGATGGATATTGGCATTCTTTTATGTTTGTGTGTATATTGGGTTATAGAATTAGTTAAGTAAGATATTGACACACACACACACACATTGAAAAACATATACAAGTGAAATAAATGTTTTGCATCTATTTGGAAAATGAATATATGAATTTGTTTTTAGATACAAACATGTATAAAGTAAAAAGAGACAATTTACATATGAATAGGGAAAAAAGAGAAAAAAAAGGACATTCATTTCTATAACAAGAGATAGTCTTATAAACCGGCTCGATTGAATAAGATAGTCTCTCTTCCCAAAATTTTGTCATTGAAATAATTGTTCATACAACAACAACAAAAAATGAGTTTTTTCAGTGTGTATAACATGAAAAAGAAAAAAGACGATATAATTCACACACTGGTCATATTTATTTTTTCAAACGTAAACATGTCCGTATTTTAATGAAAAGAAATTGTCAAATGAAAATACTTGTTGTCGCGCATAAATTATGAACGATACTCAATGAATATACTGTATTATTTTTGAGCAAAAGAAAATATATAGTATTAATTATTTATTTGTTGTATTAGTGTCATTAAAAATAAAACAAAAAACGTGATTATGACCAGTTGTTATAATGCTTCAAGTATCAACTGTTCTTGTGGATATAATTTTAATTTTTCAAGCGTATCTGACTTATTCAACGCTGTTAACTAAAAAAAGAGATAAAAATTGAATAACATCAAGCTTCATCAAGAGATAAACAAAATTACATACATCTCGTCTAGGATGAATGGATAATAGTTTATATTCACCAAACATACGACCTTCACTCGTGAGATAGTCAAATAATGTCTAAAACAACAATTTTATGTTAATAAATAGGCGAAGTCTGATAACAGGGCTTTAGTTTTGACGATAAGTGAGCAGCGTTTACTATCTATTTCAAAATATAGTGCACTATGTCATTTTTCTTGGATAACTTTGCAGCAACATTCAGGTTTTTGCTGTTTCGAACCATTGATCTACTGAAAAAGGGTTTCACAGTTGACATCTACCATAGCACATCTCATCAGGAAAAAGTCATGAAGACCGCGGTTATGCAAAATCACAGCAGATTTTTCGTTATAGATACATTCCTAGATAGAACGACATCCTCTCTACTTGTTCACCGAGATCTCTATCCATAACAACGACGTACCCAGTACTAGGCCAGGGGTAGGCCATGGTCCACTTCTTAGAATTTTGTTTCCTTCATTTCACAGTAAAAAAAATATTTTGATTGAAATTGAAAATAAAAATACTACACAATAACTTGTTTTATGTTTTTCTTTGGCCGAAAAAGGGCTTGATCCATCTCTTACTGGAATGCTGGGTACGTCGCTGCCCCTTACCGGTCGGGTATGCTGAGATTTTACCTGAGGCAGCCATATGACCATGATGGGAATCTGAAAATCAACTAAAACATATGTTATCGATCACGTTGAGCCTCGCGGCACTGTTTGTTTTCATTAGAAATTTAAACAACTGGTTAAAACCTAATTTAGCTGAAATAAGCCATTTTAGGCAATTTCCATTAAAAACTGCAAACTCATCAGAATCGGTTCAAAAATATTTCCCGTGATCGATAACATATGTTTTAGGTGATTTTGACTGTATAACATACTTACAACTATCGTCACAGCCTACAGTGAACTTTCGTCACATTAAGAACATAACGGCAACTAACGCGTTATAACGTTTGGCAAGAGTTCGTGTGCACAACAACGCTTTATTTTGCCGTTTTTCTCACGTTTATATACTATCCTTATTGACTGTAAATGAACTGCTCTCGTTTGGACTGCTACAGTGTGGACTACTCCAGACCGAACTACTCGCAAATGTAATGGATAGTTGATTTTGATACTTCGACTTTAGAAAAAAGACTTCAGAAGGGTTTTTTACACGTTTCCAGTTTGCACTACTACACTTTGGACTCATGAACTTTGCACTAAAACCTTGATTTCATCGAAGCCGTTTCATGCAAAGTGCCCTGTCACCTATCTAAAAAACCAGACACTTTCGTCACAATCGAAAACTAACTTACGTCAAAAAAGGGGTTAATTTTTGTAACCGCTTTGTAAACGTAGCTAAACTTTCATCACATGCCGAAAGAACTTTTGTCCCTGAAAACAGAATTTTCTTCATATGATGAAAGTTTAGTATTACCCAATGACGAAAGAGTATGGTGACAAAAGTGCTGTGAAACGAATATTTTATCAGATTTTGTCGCACTTTATTTTAAGATAGACAATATTAAATGTCAACAGGTCTATCAACTTATAACATGAATAGCTAATTGTATACCTGCAGTGTGTCTTTGATTCGAAATCGCCTCATTAATATCCCCTGATTATCTGGTAAACGTATCTTCAATGTTGTTATATCTTTATCACTGTCAAGTGGTTCAGCTGTTAATTTTGCTTGACATTCTTTTTGCATAGCCTATAATAAGAAAAATGATAGTTCAGTTTTTTAATAATATAAAAAGATGATATTGGTACTTACTAGTCGTTGCTTTTTTTGATTTTCTTCAGCATGTTCTTGTTCTTTCACTTTTTTTTCATCTTCCATTCGTTGTTTTTGTTTGGCAACATCAGCAGCTAAAGATGCTTTGTATTCTTCCTCTTGTTGACGTTTTAAATTTTCTCGTGTTTCACGCAATGTCTATAATCGAATTATAATTAGAAAGACTACGTACACAATTTTACAACTCTTACTTCTTCCACTTCGTCTCGTCTGAGTTGTTCGTCAAACGTTTCATATGATTGTATAAGATTATTCAATACTTCATCGGGTGTTGTGTTTCCTTCAATAATATTAATCAATTCCATATTTCCACGATGTCTTGTAATAATAAGAATTAACGGAAAACTTTCTTTATTCATGGATTGAACTCGCAAAGCACAAGTTGTACCAACATGACTTTTTAATAATTCAATAAGTCTGAAACGAAATGTCATGTTAAATTTTGCATACCAAAAGTCAATGAAAAAATTACATTAAAATTTTATTAATACGTTAAAATCGGTAGTTTAACGCATCAGTCTAGCTAAAAAAACGCATTTTACTCTCATATTAAATTATTTCAAGATATTAAAAGTGTTAAAATTAAATTAACCAAAAATTTCTTTTTATGCGTTTGAAAAACTTTTGTCTTTTAACGTCTTATAAACCCAATGATCTTCAACGTGTTGAAATCTTTTAACGTACTGTAATGTATTAACTTTTTTTAATTCATGCGAACAAATTGAATGTTAAGACATTCTAAGATCTTGAAAACTTTAAACGTATTTAAACTTCTCACAATTCATGCGTTCAAATACGCTAAAAGGTGAACATATTAATTTTCAAGGCGTCTAAAACTATAAGGCGTTTAAACGAGTAAAAAATTGTAAGTTAAAATGTTTTGATAAAAAAGGCATTTGATCAAATTGAATATGTAAAAATAGATTAGAAAAATTAAAAAGTTCAAGGTTCCTAAATGTATTATCATTTCAGACATTCAAAGGCGGTAAGACTGTTTTCTACTCATCTAATGCATTCAAATCTATTAAAAGCTAGATAGAATAAACTACCTAAATTAACGCTTACTTAATTCGATTTGAATCAAATGTTAAATCCCACGCCCATAGAACGTAATTATTTGCCAAATATTCGACAATTGTATCTGAACAAAGTACCTGAGAGCAAAATACATTTGCACATATACTGTCATCATGATGTAAATAAATGGCTAATGGACGTCGATGTTTAATAGGTGAATGAAGTGAACCTTGAATAGCACTTTCTAATGAGCCAATATATAATATTGGACCAGATGCTGAAAATCGTTTTGGAAATATACGAATAAAATTTTCAAGACCGGCTGATTCATTTGTACATCGATCTGGTATCAATGGTTCACGTTTTGATGTGAAGGAAGCTTCATCAAACCCCGTATTATCATCATCATCAATTTCCATCACAGATTGTTCATCATCACTATGATTTGAATTCTAAATAAATAATTAATTAGAAGAAAAAAAAGCAGAAATCATAAAGTTAACGTAGTGTAAAATGAATATTCTCGGAATTGTTAAGTAGTAAAAATGAATTTAATTACCTTCGAATCAAGTTTCACCAGTGGAATAGGTGCACGTCGAACTGATAATGTTGCTTTTGGTTGAATACCACTCGAATTTAATGTATCCTAAAAAACAAATTTAGTGTACCATTTTTCGCCTTTCTATTTTGACAAAAAAGCTTCGATTTTTCTCTTCTCTTTTTTAATTTAAACTACTTTTGCTTCATCCTTCTACATCATTCGTTATAAACAGTTTTATTGAGTTGACTAACAAGTTCAATGTATTTTCTGATATGGTAATAGTAACTTAAAGACAACGTGTACGAAGCGAAACTCTAGACGTATTATATTAATTGCAGTCGTTAAAGTACTACTCAACGAATCCAGTTTTGTCTGCTGATCTCAAATATGTTATTAGTTTTGCTTGAAAATATATGGGGAATGAAAAGGGCGGAAAATAAATGAAATAGTGAAGGTTAGAGTTGTGTGTGTAATCTTTCTAATAAAATTTTCACCTAAGTTTTTCGAAACCATCGGTTTCCATGATTATTTTTTCATGGTTATGGTGTACACTGAATGTAAATTCTATAGTAGAAAGAGCGAACTTTAGTTCATCACCCTCGCTCCTCTACGTATGTTTCAATTGTGGATGCTGACTCTTAATGAATTTCCGAAACCACACAATAGTTAACCTTGATACTTCGATTAGATAGTCTACAGACACTGTAGAGTGTTTGGTGCGAATTTGAAGTCAAAATGATGCTCCTAGACGGAATTGCGAATTTTTTTCGCAAAGGATCTCGAATTTCTAACGGAAAAAAGCAAACCTCGTCCTAAAAAAGCTGAGTACCGTTACTTTCGACTAGGCCTGCAAAAGTTCAGCGTTCCTTTTTAGCGTTCTCTTTGAACGTGAACGCTAAAGTACATGCGCTTTCCTTGAACGTGAACGTTCTGGTGAACGTTAACTTTATTTTATATGAACGATGTTGATCTTGTATGGAATGAATAGTATTGCAAAACGTTATATAGCAATTTCACCTAGTATAATGTATACCAAAGTAGTACTAGTATAGCAGTATACCAAATGAAACAGCTTTCTCCATTGCCAGTTATATTTAATGAAAAATCAACACTTGTTTGTCCCGAATGTAGTCACTGTAATGGTTTTGATCAATGAACTTCGGTTCCAGTGCCGGAAAAACTAGTCTGCTGGTCAGAAAATCCTCGATCTGCTCTTGGAAGAATCAATGTCTTGATCAGAGAATCAAGGAGTATCCTTTTTACATTGCAATAATCTGGTCACTATCCTCAGCAGACCATCTGATCTTTCACTAGAGTTTCTATTGATCAGATAAGACCAAGCAAAAATATATATATTCTTACGGCAGTACAAGAACAGAAGTTTATATTTACTTCAGACGATATAAACATCGTTCGTATAAAAAAAGCTCACGTTCACCAGTGCTTTAGCGTTTTTAACATTCAAGGAACGAAACGTGAACTTTTGCAGACCTACTTTCGAACTGCATACTTCTCCGCTCTTACCGAATCTTTGCAGCCGTTTAATCCTTTCCATTCTTGACTTTTTACTGGTAACTGAGTTAATCGTTCAACTTGTTTTTTTATCTATTCAAAATAAGAAAATTCAAGAAATTTTAATAAACAAGAACTAGTTAAGTAGTATACTTCTGCGATTGTCGTATTGTCTAGTAAGCATAATTCATAGGGAATTTGTCGTCCAAATTTATCTTCGCATCGAACTGTAATAGGAAAGTCATAATTAAATGATGATGCTGATGCATGATTATCATGTCGACTAAAATTGAGAGATTATTGCATAAATAAAAAATGAACGAGAAATGAATAATGTTTTTTTAAACCTATTTGTTTGTGTTATTGTTGATGCTGTACGAAGATTATGACCACTTGATGATGGAGTACTAGATACTAAATGTATGTCGTTATGTTTGGGCAAACTTAAGTCTTTAAGATGTGTCTAAACAGATAAATCAATAGAAATAAAAAAAAGGCTATAGAAAAAAATGACAAGACACATACATTATCATTTTGCCGGTGTTTCCAATCTACAAAATGTTGTCTGTTAGTTGGCACATTAAATTTTTTTGCAATTTTTTCTTTCAGTTGAACTTGAAAAGAAGAACCACAAGCATAAATCCATTATCCACTACAACACTTATTAAGGGTATTCCTCTCTTAGGAAAAGCTGGAAGAAGATGTCAGATCGAGTTCAAATTTATATCGGAGATAGAACATCGAAAAAGAAAATCGAAGTATTTTTGCCCAGAATTTTGTAATGTGTACCTCCACGGATTTTTTGGAGAACTCGGTTTCCATCCAACAACATTACGATCCTCGAAAAAATGATCAGATTGAGTCCAAGTTTTACCAGAATTACTTCACATCCTACCTCAAATTCTAGTTTCTGGCGAAAAATATGCTTTCCTTCTACAGATATTCTGAAAACCATTGTAAAATCGCTTTTTGACTTTTGAAAACCTTCTCACAACAAAAGTTGAAGTTAAAAACGCTTTAAAAACTTTAGAACCTGGCACAGTCTGCAGCATCTATGATAAAAATTTGAAACGCGATCGAACAATTTTCTCGAGAAATCGTAACATGATTAGAATCACCAGTGTTTTGAGAACAGGTCATAGGCAGGCATGTTTCTATTCAAAAGCATTTAGAGAAATAAAATAAAAAATGCGTTTGTTAAAGACCCTATCTGTTGAAATTTGTTGCACTGCATAGTACAACATCTCTACTTCTCTTATAAAAACTTACGAATAGTGTCTTGTTCTGATGCTGTTATACGTTCTGTTGCGTCACGATATTCAACATTGAAATTTAATTCACGAATTCGATCATCAGAGCCTAATAAAATTGCTTACATTGAGATAAAATATAAGCACCTATAGAAATTATCAAACATACTACGTGTTTTCAACGACGTGCCAGAAGTAGGTGTAGTTTTATTTGGTCTTAACGATGTTTTTTCTGCTGTTGAACGACGGGCTGTCGAATTATTCGTATACGTTTTAATCACTTTTGGTTCATCATCATCATCGTCACTTGAAGGAATTTTACGAGTTGCGCTCGTAGAAGATGTGGATGTTGCGGTAGCTTTTCCTACTCTTTGAGGAGATAAATCATCAGTACCAGATGATCCGATTGTTTGATTTACAGCCTCAACAGCTTTCTATCAAACACGGAAACAAAAAAAAACAAGAACATAAATTTTGACAAAAGGTTTAATACTAGCACAAATACGTGTGAACTAGAGATCTTCAATAAATAACGAAAACTTACATCTACAAACATGTTTAATATACGAATAATCTAAGGTACTTTTAGTTCACCTAGGACTTAATCGATAAAAATTTTGTTTTGTTATGATGCTGATGAACATCTAAGCATGCTAAGAGATATCAGTGATCCACTCGATGAAAAACATTTGTATTTTATTACTCAATTTGTATCATACAAATAACATCATCTGAACAAATCAAACCGAGAAGTCTTATGCATTAAAGAGAAGGGTACTCTTTCGAAGCCGTTCAGCAAATAAAAAAGATCCTTTCTACTAATAAATATTCTCTCTCTCTCTCTCTCTCTCTCTCTCTCTCTATATATATATATATATATATATATGTAAATACCATTAAATTCCAGTCATATTGATCTAAACAATGAATACATTCTTCCATATTTTCCAGTCCAGTGCAGGCCTAAATATCGACAATAAGAGTGCATGAGCAAATAAGGTTCAGTACCAAGAAACAACAGACATACCTGAAAATCAGCTAAAATTTGTTCTCGTGATTCGGACATTGAATAAAATGGTCGATTCTATCTAGAAAGCACAAAAATATATGTGATATAAATAGTACTTCCTGAAATATATTGACGAGAAAACATGATCAGGGTGATTATGAAGTAGAATGTGTTATGAAACTCTTCCATTTGTGCATGAAAATGAAAAGACTACTGAATAGGTATGCATCAGCTTCTAACTGGTATTGGGGCATCGAGAAAAATTCCTATGCATCGGTTATCAAGATTTACTCATAGGTGTGAAACGTCTCATTTTGTACAAAAATATTTGCTCTATCAAATGTATTTATTAAAAAAATTCCAAAAGTATTTCTAACAAAACTTAAAACATTCGAAAATGCACCAAATTACGAAACAAAAACTATTCGAACAGGTTTTTTTTCATGATTTAATGTATTTTTGCATACTCTAAGTTTTGTTAGAAATACTTTTAGAATTTTTTTAATAAATGCATTTGGTAGAGCAAACATTTGTCTACAAAATGAGATGTTCTACAGCTATGAGTAAATCTTGATAATAATAGCAATTTTCCCTGACGCCCCAACATCCGTTAAAAACTGGTGCATATCTACTACTGAACAAAGTTTTAATCCTAAAACAAAAAAAATCGACTACATGTTGTTTTAATATACCACGAAGTCGCTTATAGGAACTTTGCAAACAGTGGCCAATAACATGATACCATTTACAACTTAAATTATTTCCTATTTTCAACACGCAACAATCCATTTCTTTTCATTATATATACCTTGTCTTCAGTTACTCATGAAAGTCAAATATTTTTACACATTAGGCAAATTATGACACATACTCAGTAAAATGTTGCCTACAAAGAACGATCTAAGGCTTAATGCTAATTTCGATCTTATTTTGTGCTAAAATCAGAAATCTAAAATGTCAGACAGAACACTGTTTATAGCTGTAGTGATGGTATCTGTCATGATCAAATATAACTAATACTATCTTGTCCTGTTTTATTTCAAATATAACTTTATAATGATTGATGATATTACACTGAGAAAACCAACTCTTATATAGAGTTATAAAAGTATTGAAGAATAATCCAATATGGGGACTCATCGAGCGTGGGAGAACCCAGAAAAGGATGTCTAGAATATTCTCGACATCTGTCAGATGTTCCCGACAGAATGCGACATCTGTCAGTAGAGGTAGTGACGTGTATAACAACGGTTGCACTTATAGAAGGAATTACAATCCTTAGATAGCAGTATATGACCCTGTTGCAGCTTCAATTACCACACGAGGACTTTTTCGATAGACTTATTCGGATATGTCCCAAACGTCGACACGCCCCGCTATACGGGGATGTATAAGCTAAAGGGATATATACCGAGGAACGGTTCCTCGGTATAAGGTTCCTCAGGAACCTTATATTATTATTTATTTCACTGTGCATTTTTTCGGCAGGATCTGAGAACCAACTGGGATGGTCCACTAGATTCTGCTCATCAATGTCATTTAGGCAGACTTCAAGTTAATAAGAAAAAGCTTAAAAACTTCGAAGTATTTTATTTGAACAACATATTGAAAGTTTGCATTAATTGCCGTTTTTAAAGTTTTTAGAACTGTTGATTGATGATTCAACATTTATCGCGTTAGATTTTATCGCGATAAACACGATGTATGATGACTCATCTATACGGTCGAATACCAAAGTTATTATAAACATTACAATTATGCGAAAATATCGCACTTTATCAAGGTATCGGTTCATCATTATAGCTCCTCGAAATATCGAGATGAAAATTCTATGGCAAGAAACAGCGACACAATGATGTCGCACTATAACGGTTTAGTTGGAATTATCGCGATATAATAATTCACTGTGTTAACATTTAAATTGGGATGTGGTGGTCACTCTAATATATCATGACATCAAAGTTTATCTCGATAAAAATCAGTTTATCGCCATATTTATTAATTTTTCTACTTTTAGCGAGATATATCGCTTTTTCTTTCTACACTTCTGTCCTCATGGGACTATGTACTAAGTAGAGATCTACACGGGCACGGGAATTCCGTCGCGACCATGAACGAGAGGCTCAAAAAAACAGCGGACGGACACGGGTAGGCAAGCGCTCCCTTTGACGGATACGAGTTTTAGAAAAAACTTCTTGAGCAACAAAAAATATATTCGAAGATATGAATTGTTTATAATCGAAATATAGATAGTGAGAGACAACCCAAAAAAAGATAACATAATATATACACGTGGACGATAAAATTTTCTTTGTACATGTTGTATGTAATCAGTTGTAATCAGTTAAAAATGTTTTCTTGCTGCGGCACATCAGAGTGAAAGAAATGTTTTTATTCCACCGCGGCAGTTGAAAAAATCTGCGGGCGAGCACGGACAAACAACCCAACTAGGACCACGGGCATGGACACTCACGGGCAGAAAAATTTTGCCCGTGCAGATCTCTACTATTAAGTTTATTACCAAATTCTGTACATCTTTTGGTTTAAATGTTAAACTCGATTTTTATTATTAGAAAAATGTCGGATTTTAAAATATTAGAATATTCCTTCCGATTAGTATATAGTCAGAGAGAAAATGTTTTTCATCTTTTTCATGCTGTAATAGTTGTATGGTAGCTAGTTAAATGTAGTTTTGCACATAAATTTTGAATGAATCATTAGTCTTTTTTCAGAACATATAAAAAATGAAAAAAACGCATCACTATTTTCAAAGTTTACTACATATCTCTATTTTATAACTCACTCATTCATAGATTAGCTGAGATAGTCTTGAGGTTTCTTATAAAATACTTGAAAAGACATTTTCTTCCGGCTAACAAATCCATTTCTCTACTAGTATTTCGAGTGTAACATTTAAACTAAAAGGTGTGTAGAATTTGTTAATAGACTTAATAGACAGTAATTGAAACTACAAAAGAGCGATACCATTACTAAAGGTATAAACATGTTCGGTCTGACATTCTAGATTTCTGATTTTGGCACAAAATCAGCGTTAAGTCTTAGACTGTTCTTTGTAGGCAACATTTTACTGTGTCTATGCAATAAATTTAAACAAAATAAAACAGAAATATCTGCGATTTTTGTCAAGGAAAATACAAATTTATTGAAAAAAAAGAAAAGCTTAGTATACACACAATGGGCGTTCAGTCTCAGATGGTTTAAAATAAAAGTAAAAATAACAAGAACTGTTCAAAATGTTCTGAAGTATTGCATTACTTTTGAACATCATAGTTATGAGTCAATTACTCATGAAAAACAAAGACTTTCTATGTTAATTTGATTACTCCCAAGAAAGAAAGAGATCATAGTTCTTCGTTTCAATAGACGAAGGAGGAAAAAACATTTTCAACACTAGAAGTAGGATCTTTCATGTGTGCTACTCTTAAACGTACAGCAACGATCTAAATGGCCAATGAAGAGGAACTGGAAATAGAAATTCTCCTACTCACACAATTCTTG
This sequence comes from Didymodactylos carnosus, assembly GCA_905250885.1. Classification (NCBI taxonomy): domain Eukaryota; kingdom Metazoa; phylum Rotifera; class Eurotatoria; order Philodinida; family Philodinidae; genus Didymodactylos; species Didymodactylos carnosus. The sequence continues at coordinate 55,303 of CAJNOQ010000233.1, forward strand.
TAAGAATGCATTTCTAGTAAATTCCTGAAAAATCAAGAGGGAAAAGCTACTTTTTCAAGTACAGCACCTCAGCATCCCAAACTACCGATTTAGTCTATCAGTAACGTTCTTACTTCGTAAAGTTAAAAATAGCGGATGGGCAAAAGGATCAAATCCTACCACGAACTTTTTATTATTTTACTTCCTGTTGAATCAAAAATAAAGTGTTATTGTCTTCTTAGCAGTATGATACAAATGCAGCCAAGCTTAATCCTTCAAATTTATTCGTAGACGAAAGGATGCGTGCAATGTGTGATTCGATCTCACTACCGTATGTTGTGCAAGGCAGTACCTTACGGCATCTTTTAGCAGCTTAACCGCCACTAAGTGCTGCATTTTTCCCCTTGGAGAAAGTGATGTGTCAACGATGAACGAAGTATCAAGTAAAAACTGAAGAAAAGGAAAAACATCAAGACAAATGATTCTAGTCGAATCACCTGCGAAAAGGAAACGGTGAATTTTAAATGGACCGTCTTTGAAAAAAGCAACTTTTAAATGAAAAAAGTCACTTAAAGTGGAAAAAATGGAAACGCCATCTAAAATGACTTTTCTCCCTTGCACCTGGGAGAAATACAATGACACTATTACCAGAACTTATTAGGATTCCCGTAAAATTCAATAATTTCCACACAAGTTCGATGAAATCTCGTACAATTGAGGGATTCACCGGTTTTTTGTCGAAGTACATAGTATATTAGAAACACTAATTTTGTGAAAAATCTTTAAAGTTTTTGTTACATTAGTGGTTCCTTCCTCGATCGTCATCTAAGCAAAATCGTGAAATGTTCAAACGCTAAACTCAAGATTTCGAAAAAGAAAAAATTACTGTTGACGGAGAAATATCTCGCGAGATTCATGGGTACAGGACGAATAGACTAAGGAAAGAAGGTAATCTAAATTCATATGCAGTATTTTAAAGATATAAAGTTGTATTGGAACAAGAAGTCTAATAACTATAAATAGTTTATTCAAGCTCAAATACTTTACTTCAATCAGTCATGATTGAGAAAAGTCTTCATGTCTGAAAATAACTCCGTCAAATATCGAAGGTATCAACCTTATGAAAATAGAAACTATCAAAGGTTACAAGAGAAAAACAACAAACAAACAAGTGGTTAGTTTTCGTTTTTTAATCAGAAATGTAAACAAAAGAAAATGTAAGTTTTATACATAAAAGACGTGTACAGATAGGTAAATAATGTAATGAACAAAACCGTCGAAGAAAGATAAAGCACCAGTTTAAAGAAAAACCTGTATACTAAAAAATACCGTGTTTTTGTTTTGTGTCAAATAATACGCACTGTTTGATAGAAAACGACAAATATACAACCAAAAGGACGATAATAAAAGTACTATATAACAACAACAAATAAGAACAAAAAACATGACGCTAAATGATAATTTTTATCTATCAGAAATACATAAAAGACCGTTCGCATATAACAACCTTCATTTTCCGCTACATTCTAACTATGAAAACATGAGGTGTCTAACGTTGCTCAAAATCCAGTGTTGATTCCAGTAATCATCGCAGATGACAATGTATTACCCTTTTTTCTATTCAGCTAATGTTCTACGTGAATATTTTCGTTATTTTACTCTGTTTTCCTACCTGTCTCTCTATCTTATTCAAAATTCACCACCAAATCTTCTTTATGTACAATTTTTATCTCCTCTATAATAACTCGGTTGAAATCCTCGGCCATGGTCGACACGTAGTGGCAGAGTTCTTGCGAAACAGGTTTTGCTGATAAAACGCTGACCAACGTTGTTGAACCACAGTCGGGTAAAATGGCTGACGACGAAGAGGATAAAGAGGTATAACTTGTGTTATTACTATTTGGTGTACTATTGACTAAATTATAATTTTTCTTCTGTATCAGTGTTTGTAATGCTTTAATTAACTTTGTATTATGTTCACTATTTTGTCGTGTTGAGGAATAATCACCATTCTCATCTGCTAGTACAGGTTGTACATTTGGTGGATTTCTTTCCCATTCAATAACGTCAATTAATTTCGGGAACATATTTTCTACGATCGTTGTCATCTCAGTAAATGGATTTGGTTCAGGAGGCGTGTTCTCCGGTTGGACAGAAGTAACGCTATTTTCATTTGAAAGCGAGGTTTGAGTTTGGTTTGGAATAAGCAGACTAAATAGAAAATATTAATAAGACGTTTTTATTGATCTAGAAAACTACAATAACTTACGGTGTTCGCTCGGTTGGTTCCTCATCATGATTCTTACACCACGGGCAAATGTTTCCCATTCTAACTTTACAAAAAAAATTGTCAACTTCAGAATGACGAAGTTTATCTAGAAAAGAAACAGTTTATTCTCTATGTGAAAGGAAGAGACACTCACAGCTGTTATTCCTCAAACTACAAATATACAAAGGAAATTGAAGCGTATCAAACGCTAAATTTCTTGTAACAGATGAAAGTGCATTTTACGTAATCGACATAATTTTGCAATCTTTAATGTTGATTGTTTATTTACTATTAAAATATCTTAACGGTTAAGATATTCTGATAAACGATCCTGAGCGAAATTGTGTCGAAGTCTTGTAAAAAGATGAGATCTTGCTGAAGTCGCGTTTTATATGAATACACCAATCTTGTTGGGCTCTTACTTTCATATTGAATCCTGATTTATGTCAGTTAGTCCTCTGGAAGCGGTACAGGAATCTATATATTGTCTTGCAGGATTTGTGAAGGACTCTGTTTTGTACTGCCAACCCTCATCATAAATACGCAATATCAAGATGTTCAAGATTTTTCGTATCAAGTAGTGATTTTCCTGTGAACTTTTTTCAATAGACATACAGGTTGTGATCCGGATTCTCGACTAGAATATTACGCTAAGCGAGGAAGAAAACTCATGTTGATACACTTAATTCATAAAAACTCACTTCACCTCATTCAATGCACCTAAATGTTTCCAATATGCACATGCTGTTGTAAAAAAACAAGAAACTACATGTCAATCATTGTGCTACGCACTTTCCTTGAATCCATACGTTATCTATAATAATAGATGGGAGCATGATTAAGTTAAGTTAACAATAAACAGTAAAATGTTCACGATCAGGCATTCTACTACTCTATTTTCTTTAGAGAAGTACTGATTTAGACAAAGATTTTGAACAATATATAAAGGGCTTCACTGGAGCTAGATCACTCTAATATTATGTTGGTATAGTATCTTGAACAACTCCACTTGCTGGTATTTGTATCATACCATTATTTAGCGTTCGAGACATCCAAAGGATGCTCCAGAGTTTACCAAACGAACATTATTGTGCTAGTTTTTCTCCTATTGTATAAACCTATTTCTTCGGAGTCTAATGCGCTCAAATCAAGGCATCCATAAATTTCTATCTATAAACGCTACAATTGCTGCAAAATTTCGAAATTTCACGTTGATAGTAGAGATTTATGGGTAAAATTTATGGATGCCGTGGTTTAACCGTCTAATACTTATATATCATTATATTAAACGACTACACTGTACAACTTGACATCAGAAAAGTGAGTAGTCATGCCATTCATTTTTCTGCATTGTAGATCAGATCAAGGAAAGGGGATGAATTTCCTTTGTTTATCACTTATCACCCACTTTAGCAGTTCAAAAATTGTACTAAGTAGTCCACTTTTGATCTGCTGAATTGGGTGGTGAGTGATATGCATCCACTTTCCTTAATGTACAATACAGAGAAGTGGATGGCATGGTTACTCACTTTTCTGATGTTTAGTTTAATAGTGCAGATAACAGAAGCAGAAAGATACGAACTATATGAACAGCTGTTATTACGTTTGCCGTTTCAAAAATTGGTTCTTACAGGGATATATGTTTTGTCTTACCGCTAAGTGGTATTTAGTTGATTCCGAGGTTTTTGAGAATGAAAGTCATCCAAGTAAGCTGAAGTTTGAGTAAATGGCCGGAATTTTGCCATTAACCATGTGGTGATGGTATCTTTTTAATGAACGTATTTTGAACAAAGCTTCCTAGTCGAGACTCCCGGCAAAACTCCCACTCCTGGGACTCCTGTCACAGGGGCCTGCGGAAGTCAGATGGGACTTTCAAGGGATTTCTCAGGACTCCCGTGGGACTTTGAGGATTCTGAGGGCTTTCGTTGGACCCCCGCAGGACTCGAAAGTTCCACAGGAGTCCTGAGAAAGCCCTTGAAAGTTCCACCTGACTCCTGTAGGATCTTGCAGGACCCCGTGACAGGAGTCCCTTGGGAGTTTTGCCCGAGTCATGGGAAAAAGTATCCAAACAGGGTTATTGTCCCTTCTCTCTCTGCTTTCGGCGTGCGTTGCACCACTTTCACAATAAGACTTAAACCTGATGTAGTCAGTTTAGGAGAGCGAGACGTGGTTTCAGTTTTCGTGCATGGTCAGTTCTTTGTTTATAAATTTTTTTGCACTTGATTGAAATCTTTCTCCTCGTTCAATTTTTTAAAATTTATCACCATCTCACTTCTCTTTATATTTTTTGTGTGGTTCAAGATCCTCACTATTCTTCTTTACGCTATTTCTTCGCGTGTTGGTTTCTCTTCTCAAACGGTACAATCTCCTTTGGTTCACAGTCACCGACTGGAATAATCTTTCTGAATCAGTCATCTTTGCTCATCTTTACTGTCTTTGAAAAGAGCTCTGTAAATTCTTATTTTATGATGTTTAAAGTCAACTTTATACTAGCATTTCTGGCTTTCTCATTTATTTTTTTTCGTATACAGTATATGTGTCTGAATGTCAATAAATTCGTGCCTCCACTTTTCGTTGTATAAGAGGTCATTCAACTACAGCAGCTCACTCTCAGTTCTATCCTTCATTATTCATTTCAGATGGACAATAATCTTAAAAGTAAACTACAACGTATTACAGTCTATCAAGATATTTTAACTCGTAATCACCATTTATTCCAACGAAGTTCTGATGCAGGTGATCTGCGCTTAAAAGTATTCGTTTCCATATCGATAAATAGTACTCTTTACTTTAGAATTTGGTACTTTTCTGAATTTTTACAACGAGTTACGTCGAAAATATATCGATCTGACAAGATGTTCACATCAATTAGAAATGGAGGCTGAACAACATCGTACTGCATTATCAAGAAAAGACAAAAAAATACAATCGCAAAGGTGCTCTAATGAATTTATAGCTTTTTATAGTGTAGAATGCTGGAGTCTTCTTCAATACTGTTCCTTCTCTTCGAGAGAATCCTACAATAGATGATTAAAATTTTGGGGTGCAGTTTTTCTAGCCATCCCTGAATGACTTCTTTGCTATAATGTTCATTTCTTAAATAGATTGACTTTTTTCTCTATTACTATTGTGATCTAGCACTCGTTATGCATAAGTAAACGGAAAATAATACAAAATGATAGTAGAAGTAAATCAAAGATATACAATAGCAGTTTTGTTTGATTTAATTTAGTGCACAAATTTTGCGTTTGAGTCAACATAATAAAAGATGTAGTGAGCGTCTATTACAACTGGTAAGAAAGATATTCTTTCTTTATAAGAAATTTACAACTGTTATCTTATATTGTAGCAACGTTGTTTAAATCACATAAAAGGGACAGTTAAGGAACAAAATACATTTGATCAACTTCATGATATTCTTCGGTGAGATTTTATTCAAAAACTTTAATAATATTTCTTAACCCTTTCAGGACCGGGTTAATTTTTATATAAAAAGTGCTGTTCAAAAGTTGAAGACCTTTTTTATTTTGCAATATCTCGGCTTCCCTGACAGATAGAGACTTCATCCTTTTGTCAAAAGAAAG
>CAJNOQ010000234.1:0-61000 GCA_905250885.1 Didymodactylos carnosus
TATCCGAAAAAACTAATTTCATCTGTTTATCATCCAGATTAATTGTTCGAACTTGAAAATCTATTCCACTTGTTGGCAGAAAATCTGTGCAATAACAACTTTTGATATAAAAGAGTCGCTTAAAAGGGATGTTTCTTATGATAGCTGAGACACTGATTTCATCATGTTTTACCCGGTTTTCTCTTCGGGAACATAATGCAATCAGGGTCAATCATTCACCTCAGACTCACTTTAGGTCTACTTAAAAAGATTCAAAAAGCAGATATAAACTGCAAAAGGTTCGAGTATAAAAGTAGTCTACTTTTAAGAAATAAAATGCCTTATATATATACGTTTATATCGCGTGGATAACCACGTGGAGCAACCTGTCCTTTTCTAATACTTTTCTTCAAACGAAGAAACATGCTTCCTATAACGTATCTATATATATATATATCTATAGGATATCATACGCCACGTGTATGTTTGACGATACTAACGTTTTTTCTCATTTTAAACGAGATGAAAAACAGTGCCTGTTATATAAGGCACTTTATTTATTAAAGTAGACTACTTTTATACTCGAACTTTTTGCAGTTTATATCTGCTTTTTGAACTTTTTTTAAGTAGAACTAAAATAACCAATTTACCGACTAAGTACACAGCAGTTGCAGTGAGAGAATAGGGATATATAAAATCCTTTCTATTTAGTGTCGCACAGTTGCAATTTTTCATTCATTTTTGGTATCAAAAATAGTTCTTCTTTCTCATGAAATGCACAAAATCTAGGAGATTTCTGAATGTATAGACTCAGTTAATGTTTGCCGTGTAAAGATCTCACAAATAAAACTGCACAGAAGTGAGAAATGCATGAAAGGTTGATGCTATAATAATTGTGAGTATCCTCGGTGTAAGATCGCTTTGCCGTTAGTGACTCTCAGAATGTAGCGATGACCAGTTCGGTTCTGTTTGATGCACGGAGGATTGGGACTCAGCCATTCCGCCTCATTCGCAGAATATTAGATTGGCTCTAATAACCAACTGATCCTAGCGATAATATCTACGGATGTACATTCTCTGAAAGTCCAAGCGTGAATGTTTTCTTCACATATGGTAAACGTTACCTTACGGTAAACTCACAGGCAAGCTATAAAACATTTAACCACTCTCACTTTTATTCTGCGATCAAATGCCAGTTATATGGCAAACCATAATTAAGACATACATGAGAAAAAACTATTCATATGGTTCTTATGACAAGTAGAACAAAGAGAGGGCGTGTTAATAAAACTGCTGAGTACAAGTTTGATCTCAACTTCAAAGTGAGTCTGAGGTGAATGATTGACCCTGATTGCATTATGTTCCCGAAGAGAAAACCGGGTAAAACATGATGAAATCAGTGTCTCAGCTATCATAAGAAACATTCCTTTTAAGCGACTCTTTTATATCAAAAGTTGTTTTTCTTTCTTCTTTGTGACATATACGGGCTTAGTTAATCCGTGAAAGAGATGTGTCTCAAAAGAAAACTTGTCCAAAAATCCGATAGTGTAACATTGTGACTAGCGAAAATGAGTCCTATTTCGGTAAGGAAACAGAGAACTGAATTTGCTGTGTACATCCTCTAAATTTACTACCTGCCTCTGTATTCATACTGATTTTTCCTTTTCAGACGAGATTATAACATGACAAGAGCATTGTCTGCTCGACGAACGCATTAAAATTTGATTGCACTATGTTCTCGACGAAAATTTCGAGTAAAACATAGTGGAATCATAGATAGCTCGCAAACGTCTTAAATTAAATATTCAACTCTTTTCTGCATTTTGAGATCTCTTCGGACTCTAGAAAATGTAACCTCAAATAGTTATGATTAAAACGGCGAAATCCACTTTTCTAAAAAATAAATCGAAATATAGCTAGCGGCGTTTTAATCATAACTTTTTGAGGATAGATTTTCTAGAGTCCCAAGAGATCTCAAAATGCAGAAAAGAGTTGAAAATTTTAATTTAAGACGTTTCCGAGCTGTCTACGATTTTTCGTTGCGAAGATCTTATAGGAACTCCCGCCACGGGATCCTGTCGGGACATTTTTCAATTTTGTTTACATTTTTCGGGATTTTACTGGGACTCCCGACGAGGCCCTGTGACGGGACTAGGGTAGATAAGATTCCAGACGTGCACATCAGAACGGTATGTGGACAGAAAAGATATCAGAGGGATTAAGCGTCTAACATATGACAAATTCAGGATCGCGATATCAATTTATGGTATTCATATGATTTCTCACTTTCCCAACAAAATGAGTTACCGAAAAATTGGCAGAAATACCTGAAATAGTTCTCAGGTGAAAATCTCAGCCAAAATCTCTGTTAGAAAACCCGAAAATCACATGAATAGCGTGAAAAGGTACGCAGATCATGAATATCATATGTTAAAGGCTTACGCAGATCAACAAATCAGATCAAGATCTTATAAAATCTTACGAAATATCATAGAAAGGGATTCATTTTATAAAATCTTATAAAAATCATCTAAGAATCTTATAAAATCTGATGAAATCTCACTATAAGATCTTACATCAAGAATCAGTTTCGATGTTTCTTACAGAATCTTATAAGATCTTATAGTACGATTCTTTGATCTGAATAATTAAAATAAACAAATAAATTATTATTCAAGTCATGAGTCCTTTTGAAAATATGGATATTGGGAAATCACAAGAAAAGTTTTTGCTAATTTAAGTTCTAATGGGATCTAGATGGTCTCAAACTAAAGTTAACCAACGCACTAGAGAGAAACTAATTTTTTGAAAATGTATCTCAATAGAGAAAAACTAAAAAGCCGATGTTTATGGATTGATTATTCAGACGTCTTTTTATCAGCGAAAAAGAAATTCAAAATAAAAATATCTTTATACGCTCATTGTCATTATCAGATACGATATATTCCAGTTGTTAGAAATGTCGAATGTCATCGCATAGATAAGTGGTGTCAATACCCATTATAAGTGACGAAAGCAAATATGTTATTCGAGAGATCGTTTATAACGGGGATTGTTATCTGTTCGGGCAAAGATGACTCATGTTCTGAAACTCAAAACAAACAGAAAATTTATCATACGTTTTTCATTTTTTCCAAAAAAAACCTATTACTTTTTCATGATTCAATGCAATTGAATGAGAAGATTCTAAATATGTTTTTTTTCCAGAAAAAATGCTTTCTAGCTGGAAAAAAACGATTTTATCTGAGAAACCATGGGTTTTAAAAAATCCAAAATGAATTCCACGAAGGACCAGAATAACAGCTAATGCTATCGATGTGTTTTGAATAGACAGACAATTTTCCCAGTTGTTTGAGCCAGTTTCAAGCTGTTTGCATTCAAATACTTTTTTAAATAAAACAAAAGAGAAGAACATAAAATCCACTGGTAGATTCACAGTTTTACTGCGTTTGTGTTGTTCAAGGTATCATCAATAACGCAATTTATGTGGTATACCATCAATGGTACCACCAAACGGTTTTCTGTTCTTTCAATTTTCCGGTATCTTTATTGTCTATTAGATGTTACTCATGCAAAGTTCAATACATATTTTAACATTATTTTATTCATACTATGATCATTCTTATAATAACTTGCCCCACAATTGATCGTTCTTGGTAGAAGTGTTTAATACGAATACGAGTCTTTTACTTTTTTAATAAATGTTGAAAATCAGACAGATTCGTCGTTAATTTCATTTGCTAAGTCTCATAGAAAATGGAAAAATTTATGTGTATTGACAGAAGAAATAAAATCATGATTTGTTATTCTTAGATTGAAACACATCATGATTTATGATGATGAATATATTAACAGGCCATACGATTTATGATCAACAAACTCATAAATAGCCTCAAAAAAAGTAAAGTAAAGATAGTCAAGCAAAAATATAGCATCATAAGTGGTGCTTGTGTTCTATTTTTTATAGCTAATTTTTAGTGAATATTGAGGGATTTTTACAAAGTTTCCTTCCTTATCCATACAAATATTATACTACTTGACTAAAACTAGCTATAAGAAAATCTACAGAATTTTAGTTCATTCTTTTCATAGAGTCAACATCAAAAGAAGATACTGTTTTCTAATTTAAGGATGAATGCTATTAGTTTTATATTTGTTTAGTGTATGATCATCATTACCATCATCAATTGAATATAAATCTTGTGAATAATTGTCTTTTAATATGGTAGTTGTCATTATATTTTTCTGTTCTTTAAATTTACTCAATTCTTTACTACATTCATTATTCATTTGTTTTAACAATTGAGCTAATTCACTTACATTTGAATTCAAAGATCCAATAATGTTAGATGTTGACGAATTTTGTTTTTGTGTTTCACATATCACCACTTTTATGGCATTAACAAAAAATTCACATAACATTGATATTTGACACACATAATTTGTACATTTGTTTGTTACGATCAATTTTAAATCATTCAACACTGTATTCATAGATCTTTTATCATTATCATCAATATTGAGTTTACTACTACATCCCCGTTCATTAGAGAATTTAACATTTTGTATTGATTTTTCATCGAGAGCCGGTTTATATAAGTCTAGATTGTGCTGAAAAGACGAATTGAAAGCACAAGATTGAATAGAAAGTACACTAACTACTATCCATTCCAAAACATAAGGCAGGTAGTTGTTTTTCAAATAACTCAAATATGACAAAAGATAGAGATCTGCGGTTTTCAGTGTTCGATAGAGAGTACTTTGGTTTTTGAAAAGATTTTCTAGAAATCTTCTGAAGTTGAAGAATGCTTTTTCACCATTCTCAAGTAAAAAATCGTATTGAGCAGATAAAATAGAGTACATCTTGATATTCTGACATAATTTCGATGGATCTTGACTGAGTTATGAATTTTTTAATTTTACCTCAAAATAGGTAAAAATGGGTTATTTCACCTAATATAGATTTTCACTAGGATTTTGAACTTTTTTGAAAAACAAATGTTGCTACGGGATTCAGTGTGATAGATTTTCGATGTTTGCATTCGTTGTCGGAATTACTACATCTAAAGAAATATTAATCCTGGGACTATGTCACGCCTGAACCAGGAAATATTAAGAGTTCTCTTAGTTCCCATTTTGAAGAAGATACGTTGGACTATCTATCTATGGAAAAGATCGATAGATTACTATGTAAAACTTTTAGTTATCAAGTGGTTTTCCAGAAATCCTCTAAAAAAACAGATTTAGAAATTTTTTCGAGAACTGGCTTTGCTTATGAAAACAGAGGTGTCCCCTATCGATCGGTGAAAACCGCAGATCTCTATCTTTTGTCGTCTTTGAGTTATTTGAAAAACAACTATCTGCCTTATATTTTGGGATGGATAGTAGTACTCTATCTCATTTAAAGAGTGGTTAGTAACAAGGTACCTTTTGTTTTTGAAACGATTCGTCAACGGACGCTGCGTCGAATGATCTGAGAGACTGTAAATCTTGACCTGATATTTTCTGATTGTTCAATAAATATTTTAAATGTTTGTTTTCGTCTTGTAATTGCGAACAATGTCGATGCAATCTTCTAATCCTTTTCGAACTGTCTTGTTTGATTTGATTTAAATTTTTAACTAAATAATAGGTCTCATTTTTCCAACGCGAGATAATCGCAATTAATTTATGACTATTAGCACTCGTGTTCAAATCAACTTCGTCTAACACTTTAGTCTTATTTGAATAATTCTTAACGGGCATTTCATTTTATTTATTCAGAAGACTTGCATGTTTTTCTTCGACAGTTAACCTTGGCGCTAAACAGTTGATATTACACCTGGAAATAAACAATCTGAAAACGGTGTTTAGATAGCAACCACAATTGGACGATCTATGTTTATTGAGCATATAACTGTGGTGGCCATCAGTTTTATTTTCAATATAACAATGTAATTTCATTGAAATAAATTCCCAGTTCGCTTACTGGGAGTATCACAAATACATGCTCTGATATTTACGATTTTACATCATTCAATGATCATAGATCAACGATCTTCCATATATGGTGCAACGCTTTGTACTAAATATAAATCTGTTTGAGGAAAAACGGATTAAATAATTTTTTGAAAATCAGAAAAATGATAAAATCGTTGAAATTAGAAAAACACATTTTCTCTCCGCAATTTTGAAAACCTGAAAGCTTGACCTTGAACTGGAAAGTTTATTTTATGCCCGAGAAAACATTTCGTAACGAAGGAAAGCACAAAAAAACCAAAGGCTTGTAAATACAGTGTCACCACGCGAAAAAGAGAACAATCGCAAGAGAGTATGAAAACCAACAAAAAATAGCACACTTATATGGATAAGTGAGCGTGTAATGTTCGCTTGAAAGTATTAACTGTTTGACAAGATACAACAGTATCACTACGGTCACACTACGCAGATAATAGACAATCACGATTAAACTAGTAGTGTAACTGCTACTTTAATCACAATTATTTTGACAATCATGAGTAAAGATAATCATGTTCGAAAGATGATTATCTTTAATCGCGACTTAAATTTAATCTTGAATAATTTTAACCGCTTCTATGAAAAAAGAATCATGACAGCGGCGCTTGTATATGACTGCTCAACTGCAAGAACTAATCAGCCGGAACTCTGTTTTGCCGACTAAAGAACTTTTCTGGCATTACTATACTCCGTTACAGCTTAATAAATAAATAATTAATGATAATTTTATAATAATAACTTTTTTTGTCAAAAATAACTACGCAGAGTTACAAGAATAAAACGAAGGCAAAAAGATCTTGGTGGTCTGAGGACGAAAAAAACTTGCTACTAAATTTGTTAATAAAGGAAATGATATCGAATGAAATAGCAAATCATCGGAATCATGGCACCCGAAAAAAGTACAAGAAGATTTATTAGTAGCCGGTGTCAACAGATCTGTTGATCAGATTAAAAAGTGTTACTGTATTCATGTTAACTTTAGCAACACAAAAATGTGTTTTCTCCTGTGTATTGATTATTTATAGTTATGGCTATCACGAGTTAAATCATGATTATCTTTTTAATCGTGATTAGTGCGGTTACACACAATTCTGTTCATCGTGATTAAATATCGTTAATCATGATCCAAAAAAATTTGTGAAGTAAATCCACACGCATTTAGAATAGTTAAGGGGCATGAGATTCAGTCAAGGGGGAAACAGCTGATTTTTGGATTTTTCCGATTTTCACCGATTTTTGTCGATTTTCACCAAATGAAAAGTCACCGGAAATGACTGGAAGTCATTGAAAATCACAGAGAATTACAGAGGATCACTGAGAATCAGTGAAAATCAATTGATTTTGGGTGATTTTCGACTTATTTTGGGCTGATTTCAGTCTGCTATTTTCCCCTTGGATTCAGTTGACACCACTCCTCAATTTTGTCGATAAAAGCCTGGCACTCGGTTACCGGACCTACGACATTCGTAGGGCATAACAGCGAACAGAACGGATAAAGATGGTGGCGAAGTCACCATCGGCAGATCGTTTATAAAAATCAAAAACAGCAGAGGTCCCAAAATGGAGTCCTGAGGAATATGATACAAGTAGTGTTCGAGAATTTTGCCAATTATAAACAAGGATACAGGGTGGTACTCCTGAACCAATGCTTTTGGGCCCTTTTTGTGAATTGGAATAACAATAGCTGTATTCCACAGCAATGGATGAATGCCATTGGATATAGAAAGAGACAATATATGGTGCATAGGATCGAGAAGCTGAAAAGAACATTCCTTAAGAAAAGAAACTAACATGACGTCGGGATCAGCTGCTATATCATTTTTGAGATCGCTTATTGCTTTTAAAATCTGATCTTTAGACGGTGAAACTGATGTAAAAATGTCATCAATTCGAATTCTTGGTTCCGAAGTTGGTCCTGATCTCGGTACAAAACATGTCGCAAAATATTCGTTGAAGCGTTCATATCTCTGAAACAAAAATTTGTAAAGAACTTCTAGACGTTTTTGCTATAGTTTAATTAGTGATTTGTTTACAATTAATGTCAAGATATTTGTTTGAGATGTGTGAAAACAAAGTTATCAAAATAAAATTTGTTATGCTTCTGTAACATGATATGAGAAAGTATACTGCTTATCTATACAATTAATAACTGAAGACTGAAAAACAGCTTCATTTTGCCATAAGAAGAATTTTTTTCATTAAACTTCATACCAATATATATATATATATATTCGGAATGGCTATTGGCACTCCCAGGGAGTGTCAACAAGGAGCTATTGGTACTCCCAGCAAATGTTGAGGAGTGTGAACTAGAGATATTGGCTCCCCGGGAGTGTCACCAAGGAGCTACTGATTCGCAAGATTCTGATTGTATATTAGCATTTTGGCGAGTATCTCTGTCGTTGAGGAGGAAGGGGGGCTGGTGGATAGTGAGAGTGAGTGAAAAAGCTGAAAATCTTATATATGAAAATTGATACAACAAAAACTTATAATAAGTGGAAAGTTTTTCGTATTCAGGGTCATGATGAACACTCAATCGAGCGATAGTTTCACCAAGTACGTGAGTGCAAAGAAGTTTAACACTGCGGTAGACTGTATAAGTGATCTCCGCAGACTGAGTTTGTTAAGTAGTCCTTGGTGTCTTAGTTTTGTTCTTCGTTTTACATCATATGTAAGGTCATATGTTTGTAGTGACCTTTCTCTTTGTTCTACTGATGTCATTAGTCTGACCAGTAGGAAATGACATTCTTTCCTATTCTTCTTGTACGCTATGAACTAATGATGTCATGTTCTAGCCAGTTCTTCCGACGTCATTAGATCCCTTTCTCGGATGTTCGGAGATATGTATATATAGCTGAACTTTTTTGTGAATGAAATAGCATAGTAATGTATTACTGAATAAAGTGAAGAAGTTAAAGAATTAATCAAGATAGTTTTACTACATAACAAATTGCTTAAATATCAGATGATCTCCTTACTGACACCCGCAAGGGTTATTAATATCAATTTTCATCTATTTCATTTTAAACTTTTTCACTTACTCTCATTATCCATCCGCCCTCCTCCCTCTCCGAAGAGTGAGATACTCGTAACGACGTGAACATACAATTCGAAATTTGTTTTAAGCTAATAAACGTATTAAACGAAGTAAAAACTGCTTATATTGGTGTGTTTTTGTCAAGTTTCTGTATGAAAACAGACTTTTTTCCGATGGAAAATCGCACTCATTTAAACAGCTCACCGAGAAAAGTTTTAAAGTCTTCACTAAATGTCCATGTTCGCTTTTGTCTATGAACCAGTCAGCGAAATCAGCAATTGTCGGCAAATGAAGATGTCCGTCTCATGCCAACTTCTACTTGCTATACAAACATTTATTACCAGTAGTAGCTGTCTATTTTTTTTTCTATTCTTTATTTTCACAACGACTACATCTGTATGTTTTTCGTATAGTGGAATGAAGTCAACGACAATAAAACAACAATAATAATAAATAAGTAAATAAATTAAAATAGTCACTGTTTGTGTATACAAGAATAGAAAGAATAAAAAACACACACATCCCATCTATATAGTGGATAAATAAATTTATCGGTATTTTTTGATTTTATAAGAAACGGGCAAGAGAGAGCGGGAGAGCAAAACAAAGAAGGACAGGAAAGTGTGTGTGTGTATGTACGCGCGCGTGGATGTGAATATTGCACATAGAAGATAACAATAAAAGAAAGAGCGCTTATAAGTCCCAACTAAATAAATGATGTTTAATTAACATGTCTGTTACACTTGAACAAACATCAAGTTGCTTATAACCAAGTGGTAATTCATAATCTTGTTGTAATGAAAAGGAAAATTGTTGTAATACTCGTAAATCACATTTAATTTGAACCTAAACAACAGATGAAAGAATGTCAACGTTAATTATTACAACAGGCTCTCATTTACTTACCCAACATGGTGATCTTAAAAATGAATAAGGTAAATACCATTTATTAATGATTTCTGTACATGAACACAATGTTTCTAACCAAAGATGTAATACTTGTTCGTTTAATCCAAGACAAATAAATGAACGAAATTTAACATCCATTTGAGCATGAGCTAAATTATGAGTATAATTAATAGATCGAATACATCGACATAATAATTCTTCTGGTGTCAATATTCGTCCATCTTCATCGAGACGATATGTTTTACACAATATTAATCGAGCATAAACACTATCAAAATCTTTATTAATGGTATACATCACTGCTTCTTCAATAAATAACCAAGGATGGCATATACCACCTAGAAAGAAACAAGATTAATAAAACAGAAAGGTAAAACCAAAGATTAGCGGCTACAAAAAAAGATCTTACGTAATTCTTCAAATTCAAAGGGATTACGACTCTATGCGGAAGTACCTCTATTAGTATACAACTTCCAGTAGTGTTTTGTTTAGGATGGCATATTGAAGCCAACTATTCGTTTTATTCC
Organism: Didymodactylos carnosus; assembly: GCA_905250885.1. NCBI lineage: Eukaryota > Metazoa > Rotifera > Eurotatoria > Philodinida > Philodinidae > Didymodactylos > Didymodactylos carnosus. The sequence continues at coordinate 10,450 of CAJNOQ010000234.1, forward strand.
ATACGTAAGTTTAGTCATTTTTGAAAAAGATGCAAACTACTACTAAATTCAACAATTTATTTCTTACGATCTAGACTTGTCCACAGGTGACATATTTTCAGCGACAATTTTTATTTTCTCACCATATGTAAGCAGGCGTAAAAGTAAATATCACATGATTTCACACATATCGATGACTTATATAAGTGAGTTTGAATTACTACTTATTGTTTAAATATTATAGCCTTTATACGATCGCTAATGTGATGACTAAAAGTGTGAGTTCTTTTTAGCGGTCATTAGAAAGTTATGATTTTTTCCAAATATAGAGAGTAATGAAAGTGTCGAACAGAGAATTTCTTTAGTGAGGGGTCTGTTTGCAGGGTCTGTTTGCAGGGTCTGTTGGATCCAAATTGAATCCAATCCTATACTGGATTCAAATATCCATTATCTTCGATAGGTTTTTAAGTATACACCACAAAGAACAATTATTTAAAAGATAAATTTAGCTCATTTACACATGGACTAATAATGTGTGAAAAAAAAGTGTGAGCACTTTGTCAAATAACGTTATCAAATTTTGATCGAACATGAGGTACCGTTAGTCAAACTAGATGTTCTGATTCGTAGATATCTTAAACACTCTAGAAACAGTGTTTAGGCAATTTAGGTTTATATGCAGACAAGTTCGCCCATTTTTATAATTTATAGTTGACTGTAATTATAATTCTTTATAGATAGAGGAAAACAACTAATCTCTAATTCGATCGAACTACTTTTAAGTTTCAGACAAGAAAAGATTCAAAAATTAAATAATTAGATACTTTATTTAAATTTTCTTGTATCCAGCACCAAAATATTAGAAATTTAACATCATCTTACCAAGTACGGTTGCCGATTTTCTTAATCCATGTTCGAATAATAATTTAATATTTGTGGCCAATTTTCCTCTTACTAAATCTGATATCATTTCATCAACACAATCATCACCAGCTAATGAATAAGATTTTGATCGTTCATCAACAAGTTGTACAAATTTTGCTGGAAACCATCCTTGTTTACCATTTAATTCACCAATCCAACAATGTTCATCATTCATTGATAATATTTTAATAATATCATTCCTTTTAAAACCTAATTCATTTGAGTCTTGACATTCAAAATCGAGTAGTGCTTTTGCTCGTTTACATTTTAATAATGAAATATTTGCATAATGTTCATGATCTTTAACATGTGATTCAATAGAATAATCAACATTTAAATCATATGTGAAAGAATTTGTTATATCGTTGTCTTTAAAATGTTTGGCAATTTTTAAAATGGAATCACGAAGATTTACTAACATTTCTGTTTGTTGAATATTACGTTCGCCTAAAGATTGAATGGACTGAGTTTGTGAATTAGTAAAACGTCTAAAAATAAAAATAATAATAATAATATTGAATTATTTTGTTTATATAAAAAGTCAATATGAAGTCAACACTTTTATTCCTAAATTAAAAACGTTTCTTACCTGTACAGACCTCTTAAACCTTGTCGTCGTTGTAAAATATCTTTCGGTAAATTTGTGATTTGTGCATTTGGATTAATTGTAAAACCTTCAGCTGACATTAATTCAGCCATAAATTTTGTTCTATATGTATCAATCTGATGTTGTGTTAAACCTTGTGATGTTTCTACATTTAATGTTCGTGGATTAAATTCAAATAATGATGGTAATTCACATAAAAAATTAAATATTTGAGCACTGTTATCTAACTTCAATAAAATATCTTCATGTTGTCTGAGTAATGCAAGACCAATTTGAAATAAAACAATATTACCATTTAAGAAAAAATGATCCCATATTTTTAGAGTAAGACGAATATGAAATACATTTGAATATAATGTGAGAAACCATTGAAAACAGATAAGTGTTAAATCAATATCATGTTTAAGAAATAATTCGTTAACTTGTGGTAAATATATTTGAATTAGATAACGAAATACACGAATATCAACTTGAACACCAAAGAGTGAAACAGAATAATATTGACCGGGTAAAAGATCTTCAACAAGTGTACACATCATCCAAAATGTATCTTCTTCTTCATAGAGTAATAACAATGTAGCACATATAACACCTGTACCTTGACAATAACCAATATCTAAATAAAGAAAAAAATATAATATAACATTTAAAAAATAAGATAATTTTTTCTTTTTACCTGGAAATAGCCATGCAATTGCTCTCAATATTCTTCTTAATCTCGATATTCCACTTGAATTCATATTCATAAAACAAACATTGGAAGGTAATGTTCTTAAAAGATCTTTTTCAATTTGTTTTGAATATAATTGTTCCTCATTATTACAATGTTTGAGAATATCTGAATAACTCAATTTAGTTGAATATTTTTTTTTCAAACATCCACTTATACACATCCATAGAAGAGGTCGTTGAGAATGTGGTATGCCCATAGAAGATTCGGATAAGAGTTTATGAATTTTATTATCTTGTCTAATTTGTTGTGGTTCAAGTAGAAGTAGTTGCTGTTCGATAATACCATTGACAACGTCTAAAATAGACAAATTATAAGACATTAACATTTATTGTTTTCTTGTTATGTATCTTTTACCTAGATGATACACTGAATCTAAATAGGTTAACCATTTTAATTTTTGTTGTTCATTTTCAATAAAGGGCTCATGTTCTTCTTGATGGTTCTGGTGATTTTCTTCATCTATACTTTCTCCTTCATACGGTTCAATTCGAAATCCAAATTCATCATAGGTAACTGTTTCATCGTCAACTGATGTTTTACGTAAAAACTTTTGTGGTATCAATGATGGAACTAATGCTGAAAAAGCGGTACCGGCAAGAGGTGTTAAATATTGATCATCATCATCATCGTTGTCAGTTTTATCACCGTTCTGTAATCCAGCTGTGGCATGTGAAAAATAACCATCTTTTTCACGATAATGAGAAAATGCATGAGAATTCTGCTGAGGTGAATGATTCAATGTGTTAACGAGAAACGAAGAATATGAATTTGGAATATTTAACATTCTGACATTATCGATGGTTAAAAAACCAAGTAAACAACAAATAATCTAAATTAATATAAAGACAATAAACTCTTGCGAAAGTAAAATCATAATGATGCAATTGAGACCCTCTACGGCAATAAACTCGATATTTTTCCTTCATAATTAGTGAAAAATCGTGGATCGAAGGCAACATTCTTAGCGAGAATTCAAAGTGATTATCAACCACACCTGCCATTAAAACAATACTCCACTTTCAGTCCATGTACTGCAAGTTTTCGCGAAGCAACCGTCACAATTTCTAAACGGCCAATTAGCTATATCTGTCTTAGCTAAGCGAAATTAGTTAGTCTGCTTTTATCCATCATACTAAGTTAGAACACAGACAAAGAAAAGAGCTATGACCTTCATCATCGGAAAAAAGTAGAATGACAAATTCTTTTTCAGATTGAAAATTAAAAAGAGTAAAAACAAGGCTCCTAGGGTGAAACGCTATTTTACTCTCCTTGTATCATACCCATACTTATAAATGCTCATCTGAGGTGAATGTTATTATATTATGGAGTAGAGACAAACCATTGTGAGAGATACATTCAACTACAGAGAATATTAAAATACGATAATTTCAGATTGCATAGCTGTAAAGTCATTATGAACAAAGAAATCGATCATTCAGTTGTTTATATGATCAATATTGCATTTTTTTCTTCGTTCGTTGTTAATATAATTAATCGTATTGATTTCTTCATCCTTCAAACCAATGGTGAGTGAGTGCTACAAGTTATCTTGGCATAGAAGAACACTAGAATACTACGCCATCTGTTCCAAATCAAGAGACGAGTCTACTTTTCAACATTGAATAGAATATTTCGTATCGCAGACTCAAGTTTCTTCTTTGCGTACAAAATTTGAATCTACATCTTACGTCATACGTATACAACTATGACAGAACTCCAGACTATGATTGAAATGTACTTAACTCGTCGTGATCAGAAGTTATAGGACCTTTTGTTTTCCGTAACCTAGGACAACTAATCCAAGTTAAAGTTTTAGTAATTTCAAACATGAAGAACCAAATCCCCATGAAAAAACACAGTCATCTGTTAGAGTTCGAAACGGGGCGGATGTGGACACATTATTTTTCTAGTTTTATGCAGATTGCCAGTTTGAAACAAATTCTTTTTGTTCTTGGAAAAGTGGCTTTAAAGCCATGCTTAGACCTTAGGATGTAAGTTTGTGTTCTTCGAGATCCAAATCAGACAGTTCCACAATTTTCGATCAGTAATCAATACCTGATAATATCGTATTTTTGAATAAAAACAAAAAAGACATTTCTAGTTCGGATCAAAACTGAAAACTTGTTGAGCAACTCAGGTCGTGTCAAGGACTTTTGATCTGCTACCAGGACTCTATCAGATCCACGCTAGGTCCGACGGACTTGATATAAGACAACGACCTATCTGTGTCGAACCTTTACCTATATACTTGAACTTATGACTTGAACTCAATTTCAATTCGTTTCACCTGGTTGTCTGATTTCGAGCTGAAAGTCCTTTGAGCGTGAGATTCAGTTGCTTTATTCGAACATCAATTAATTAAGTGCTTAAATTTATTGAAATAATTCAGCTACAGGATTGAATCATTTTCTTGAGTGACATTTCCTCAAATGATTTTTGTCACTAAAAAGAACAAATTTTAACAGTTAGAAAAGTTTAAAGTGCTTTTATTAGGAATTACATAGATGAATTTACTAAAAACGCTAAAAGTTCCATGGATAAATCTTGTAAGAAACTAATAAGCAATTTTTTATCAACTGTACTTCTGTCCTCTCGAAATCTGACTATTGCAGCTTGTAGAACTGAAAACTGTTCATAAAGTGGACTTTTTTTCACTTTTACAGAGCCTCTATAATGCGTGAAAAAATCAACTAAGGTCCAGTACGACTTTCCATAATTTTTGCTCTCAATTGAAGTCATTGTTTCAGTCTAATATCTAACTAAATGAGTATTAGCATCCAAAACTGGGTAGGAACATCTGTGTAACTGTTATCAAGTTTCTCCGCCGTTGGCCTCGCCCAGATGTTAGAACCGATTGAAAGGAGATCCATGCTCATTTTCTGCTAGAAATTCCATAGAAATTGTATTACTTTTGATTAAAAGTGAAATTTCAGTGATGAAAGTTAGAATTTACACTGAAATTTGCAAAAATTGCTACATAACTCTGACATTGTAGCCCATTTTTTTACTCCTTGGGGTTTCATTACCATTAAAATCCGCTTATTTTTCGACTCTACCCTGTAGAAAATAAAATCATCTTTGGTTTAGTAAAGTTACATAGACGAAAAATTGGTTTTTACGTAACTCGAAATATTAATATTTTGTAACTGGATGGATCATTTCTCTATCCCAAAAGCTTTTTTCAGCCGTCTGTCAAATTTTTCATCGGCTTTCACCAGTAAATGTCTGCCGAAATTTTTGTCTAGTCCACTGTCTGTCATTGTTTAAATTCTTCTCCAACAGAAACTAATCAGCAACAAAAATAGCAATACAACTACATAAAAAAAATGAACCAGACCATAAAAGATTAGTGCAAGCACTGCTTGAATAAGACATATAAAATAAAATTTAGACGGGCCTTTTTTATCACACAAAAATTCAACAATTAAAGTGGGTACAATACAACATATAAAATACAAAAAAAAGAAAAAATATCGGATATATCACTCACTCATGAACGTAGCGGTTGCTTTGTTGTTACAAACCAAAAAAAAAGGCAAACACCATAAGAGATTAGTGCAAGCACTGCTTGAATAAAACATATAAAATAAAATTTAGACGGGCTTTTTTTATCGTACAAAAATTCAACAGTAAAAGAGGGCACGATACAACATTTAAAATACAAAAAAAAAAGAAAAAAACTCGAATATATCACTCACTTATGAACGCAACAGTTGCCTTGTTGTTACAAATCAAAAAAAGGACTACTAACATTCGAATACACAAAAAAATTTACAAACCGACCGAGATTACATAATATACATTTTCGCAAGAATAAAAAGAAAAAAAAGTTTGCATTCCTAAACTGAGTAGATCACTTTTGTTTTCATCACTTTTTAATTGGTGATTGTTTCGGTCGTTTTGTTGGCATATTGTTGCTCGATTGAAATTCCATATCACCACCATTTTGACTATAATCATCCTCACCGTCAACATCCATTAATGGTTCTTCATCTAAAATAGAATAGTATAAAATCAACAATAATGTTTTTTCTTTTATCTTTTACCCAATCCTTCATACGTTCGGCGTCTTGAATATTCCGGTCTACTAGAAGTCTGTGGAGTCTTTCTCGGTGCTGTTTGTTGCATTTGAAATGTAAATTTATCATTTGAATCACAATTAATTGAAACGTGTGAGTGCGGGGTAAGTTTTGACTGTATTAATAATTTTGATAATTCGGTGGTAATATGTTTTTCTAGATAACGTTTTAAAGGACGTGCACCATAAACTGGGTTATATGATTGTTTTAAAGCTAATTGAATTGCTTTATCCGATAATGACAATGTGATATCTTGATCTTGCAAACGATCTTGTAATGATGTTAACTGAAGTAAAATAATATTGCTCAATTGAGAAAATGTTAATGGTTCAAAGAAAACTAAATCATCAAGACGATTTAAAAATTCTGGACGAAAATGGTGACGAACCTAATAGAATGAAAATATTCAGAAGATTTGTTTTCTAAACGTAATGTGATTTACTTACTTCTCTCATGACTTTATCTTTTGTTTGTTGTGTTAATGATGAACTGGTTGTTTCAACGTCTTCCAAAATATGTTGTGCTCCAATATTCGATGTCAAAATAATAATTGTATTTGTAAAATCAACGGTTCGACCTATTAAACCAAAGAAATGTGACATTCAGTTTTCATTTACCTCGTTCGCATACCTTTTCCATCTGTTAATCGTCCATCGTCCAAAACTTGCAACAATGTATTCCATATTTGTAAATGTGCTTTTTCCACTTCATCAAACAGGACAACAGCATATGGTTGACGTCTTACGGCTTCTGTTAATTGACCACCGGCTTCAAATCCTACATAGCCCGGTGGAGCACCGATGAGTCGTGCCACACTATGAGATTCGGTATACTCCGACATATCAATACGAATCATCGATTTTGTTGAATCAAATAATTCAGATGCCAAGGCTTTAGCTAATTCCGTTTTACCCACACCAGTTGGACCTGAAAAATAGTAGACACAATTTGAATCACTATTTAATATTTACTCTTTATTTTGCTTACCTAAAAATAAAAATGATCCAATCGGTTGATTCTGTCTTGCTAAACCCGCTCGACTACGTAAAACAGCTTCGGCCACTGAATCAACAGCTTCGTTTTGTCCAACAACTTTTTTATGCAATTGTTCACTCAGTTTTAATAGACGATCACGTTCTGTTTGAGATAATTTTGTTACTGGAATACCCGTCCAACGGCTTACTAAAACAAACACACACACACACACACATGCACACATACAGACAAAAAAGCCCTTTAAATATTTACCTATTTCAGCAATAGCACTTGGTCCAACAGTTTCCGTCAGTAATCTATCTTGATTTTGTTTATTTTCTTCTGTAATGCGATGTTCTGTGGCTACTATTTGTTTTTCCAAATCAGGTATCGCACCATATTTAATATCGGCAACTAATGACAAATTTTTTTCTCGCTCAGCCTGAGACATTTTTATTTGAAGACTATCTAGTTTTTGTTTCAATTTTCGTAATTCTTCCACACGTTCTTTTTCTAAAAATAAAATGACTAAATAAAGTTTTCCCCAAAAAAACAATAATTTCTCCTGTGCCTACCGGCTTTATGACGTAATTTTAAGGGTTTTAATTCTTCACGAATTTTACTTAATTCTTCTTTAACTTGTTTTAAACGCTGTTTCGATGCCTCATCTTTTTCTTGAGATAAAGCGGTTGCTTCAACATCCAGTTGCAATTCACGACGCTCTAAAAACCAAGAAAATATAAACCATTATTTAATAGAAAATATAGATGTGTATATGAGGACATACATTCCTTACCTAACTGATCAATCACTTCCGGTTGACTATCTAATTGTACACGAATACTTGCACACGCTTCATCAATCAAATCAATGGCTTTATCTGGTAAAAATCGATTCGTTATGTAACGATTTGATAGTTGAGCGGCAATGACTAACGCTGAATCTAGTATGCGTACACCAAAATGAGATTCATAACGATCTTTTAAACCGCGTAAAATCGAGACACAATCAGCAACTGATGGCTCTTTAACTAAAACTTGTTGAAATCGACGTTCAAATGCTGGATCTTTTTCGATATATTTGCGATATTCATCTAATGTTGTTGCACCGATACAACGTAATTCACCACGAGCTAACATCGGTTTCAGTAAATTAGCGGCATCCATAGCACCTACAAACAGAGAGAAAAAACTATACTATACACTTTAGAAGATAATTATTTGTGTATTTACCGTCTGTTTTTCCCGCTCCAAGTACCAAATGAATTTCATCAATAAACAATATAATTCCACCATTTGATTCTTGAATTTCTTTTAATACAGATTTTAAACGTTCTTCAAATTCACCTCGATACGAAGCACCCGCTACTAGTGCACCCATATCCAAAGCGATCAAACGCTTTGGTAATGTTTCTGGAACATCTTGAAGAACAATACGTTGCGCTAATCCTACAACATCAGACAGTAAATTGTCACCAATAATTGAGTAATGAAATATTTGCTTGCTCACCCTCAACAATAGCCGTTTTACCAACGCCCTAAATGGAAACAATAGAAGTTATACATAATGAGATAGAAATAGTTAAAAATCGCTCTCATTAAAAATACTATTAATCTAGACCTAAGGTGGCATTTATTGTTTTTTATCAAACGTACCGGTTCACCAATGAGAACAGGATTATTTTTTGTTCGTCTCGATAATACTTGAATACAACGACGTATCTCTTGATCTCGTCCGATAACTGGATCAAGCTTTCCAGCTTCAGCATCTTTTACTAAATCATGACCATATTTTTCTAATGCTTGATAAGTCTATAACAAAGAAAATCAAGCATACATAATATTGAAAAATCACTATAATTGACAACTTACTGTTTCTGCTTTCGCCGATGTAACATGTTTCGTGCCTCTCATTTGTTTGATAACTTCTTCCATTCTCTTCTTACTCAATCCTACTGATGCAAATGCTGACGTTGCATCTGAATCCTCATAGAGTGCCAATAATAAATGATCAATAGCCGTATGACTATCTTTTTGTTGTTTTGATAATTTATTGGCATGTTTAAGAACATTTAAGAAAGATGAATTTGGGTATATTTTTGATGGAGGAGGATCTTGACGTGGTAATTTTTTCAGTTTTAGTTCTATGGCTTCTTTTACTTCTTGGACGTTAAATTCGGCCTTTTTAATCAACTGGACAGCCAGACCGGTTTCATCATCGACCAAAACATGAGCCAAATGAAGGGGAACAATTTCAATATTTTTGTTTTCAGTAGCAAATGATGCTGCACCACTAAAATCACGAGACACAAAGAGACATGATAAACAAGTATTAAGAAAGAGAAACAAACTTACCTTATCGATTTGTTACTAAGTTCAGTAAACTCTTCCGGAGTATAAACCATTTTGATGCGCAAATCTGTAATAAAATATCAGACTAAATTGATTCCTCTGTCATCACTAATGTTTTAGAAAACCGCAGTAGATTATTATAAAAAAGTTTATATACGGCATTGAGAGTAGAAATCATAATAACAATGGTTTACTTTCCTGTTGATATTCTTGTTGGCTGCCACTACGGTCAAGAACCTCTCACAAAGCAACAGAAAAGTAAAACAGAAATTTTGCAAGAATCTCAACAAGTACCTCCGTACTGAGAATAAACAACCAAAGGGTTCTAAACGATATTGTCTTCTAGCGTCTGTATAAAAGTGATGTATTTCTTATTCAAGAAGTTGCTTGTATGTACTACAATAACAATCTTGAACTTTCCAGCACATTCTGGCAGAAATATGAAATATATAACTTGAACATTAAAAGATGCTGAAATTGACTGAAAAGCAGGGTTTTCAAATAAACACAAAAAACTTCTCGACACTATATACAATGACTCCGATTTTTGTAGTCGATTGGATAAAAAGTTATTTAAACTATGCTTTCAACAAATATGATTCTCTGAAAGGGAACTAATCTCTCCAACAGTAGTGATTGAAAGAAGAGAACCAATAGATATTCTGCATTCAACCTCTATTGTAATAGTTAAAGAAATTATCAACTTATCGGGTATTTGGTCATCATTTCAGAATGGCTAGTGAGCAAAATTAATCGAAATTGATAGCTGTATCCGAAAAACATTGCAGAAGCGAGTCACAAACTCTCGTCTACTGATTACTCAAATTTCTGAGATAACCTGCACTGATATTTGCACTTTAGTTCTTTTGAGCGAGTGAGCCATAAGAAATTTTTAATCGTGACAGGATCCCAAATTAAAAAATCATCTGAGACACCCTACTGTGTGTTTCCTCTTTCTGTTTATTATATTTTATGAAAGACATAAATGACTTATCCGTAAACGAAAAGGACTTCTGTTCTGTGAGTGATTAATAACACTGGCCTAGAAAAAACTCGATTTTGAACACTGAACTTGTCACAAGGAGGTAGCCTTTAGTCCTTGGACTGATACAAGTGACGGTACCATGGTCCTAAGGAACCAACAACTATTGAAATTTATGAATTTAGTCTTTGTGTGGTTGGTTTAATTTTATGATCTTGAACCAGAACGAAATCGAGAATATAAATTCCTATTATATCATTCTGATAACGGAACTTTCAATTTCTTTGTGAGAATACTAGTGAGAAAAAAACTGACTTTAAAAAATGTTTCGAACAATAGATTTAACGGCTTTAAAACGAACATTATAAACTGCTCAGTTTTTGGTCGTAATAAAACTGTCACTTTTAGGCATTAAAACGTGCCCAGTTTAAATGCTTAAAAGTGGTCTAAAAATGTCCATTTAACAAACATTGCATGGGTTATTAATGAGTGTAATAGACAATTAACTACACCGTTTTTGACGTCCTGAGCACTAAATTACGTCCCATAACTCGAGGGCAGCATAAAATTTTACCTTTATATGCAATAGACCGGCATTACATTGAATTTTAGTTTTTAGGAATTTTAGTAAATAAAATGAGTTACACACGTTCACGTTAAATCTGTGAAATTTTATATTTTTTATTTGTCTATTTATATTTTCTGTTGGAAGCAAAACATGATTGACTTAGGAGTAATGTCTTCTCCATCTACAACATCGAGTGAAAGTCATTTGCTTGATGATATGCGTCGTGAAGCTGAAATGAATGCATTAAAAATAATTCAAGCTAAATTAGAAAAACCAGAAAATTTAGAAAAATTAGATCAATTAAAAACAGCAGCAGCACAGCGAAAAGTAATATTACATCAATTGCTTTCTCATTCCTCATGATGTTTATGTATTTCTATGTTTTAGCGTACCTTAGATGAACAGTTACGTACAGCTGTTCAATCTCAATTAGAAAGTATCAAAACTGGTATTGAACAATTACAAATATCTTTAGATAATATGAAAGCGGTAGATCGATATATGAAAGATACCGATGAAAAATTACAAAAAGTTGTACCATTACAATCAAAATTAGAAGATTTAAGAGCAGAAGCAAATACTTATAGGTTTGTTCTACTGTTCTCTATAAGATTTCCTTTATCTTTTGCTTTTTGTTTTACAGACAACTATCATTAGCTCGTGCAAATTTAGATTATATAATAAATACGCCGGAGAATGTCAGAAAAGCAGATGAATTTATGTCAAGTGAGAAGTTGTTACATGCACACAATCTAATTATGGATATTGAAAATTCAAGAAATTATTTACTTTTTGAATTATATAAAGTACAAGAAAAAGATAATGATGATATGCAGGTAAACATATAAAAATTACTCAATAAATATTCTAATCTCAAACGTAAACATTATTTTTCTCTTTCAATAAATACTATGTGAAACGAGTAATGAAAATAGACTTGTTTTTTACACTTGATCAGTAAACTATTCAACACTAATCATCGTACCTATGATATTACATCCAAAAAACAAATATAATATCTCGGGATCTATTTTTAGTTATTAACAAGTTATTTTCAAGACGTTGATCGTCTAGTATCACAATTGAAAAGTTTAATATCATTGCGTATATCAAGATGGTACGATTGTGCGATTAGTTGTCCAGAGAAATTAGTAACAGCATTAAGAATTATCGAAAGAGAAGAACAGTATGTATGGTTTTTACACTTTATCTTTTAGAAAATGACAAGAGATTTCTTCCATCTTCGTTAAATGAAAACTATCGGATGCGTCATAATGAATGAGCCTCTTAGTATTTTCTATTTTTCTTGTGTTCCTTTAAGATCCTAAGATTAGTGCTTTTTTTAAAAGATGCGTCACGAAATACTCTACAAAATCAGACCTGAACTTTAATTTCAGAATTCCAATCACGAAAATTACGTAGATTATACGAAAGTCGAAAACACACGAAAATTTTGTAAACTCAAAAACAATTTCCTGTGTTAACTTTTTGAAAGTAAGAAAACCTGAATCAGCCATTATGTAGCCTTGACTTCGATCCATCTTTTAGCTACGCTAGTTATATAGTGAATATAGTAATATTCAACTGTTTACAGTCATGCTAGTGCTAGTGCTTTGTGTCTTGTTCTAGAAGTACAGGAAAGACAAATATATATGTTGTGCGTATTTTGACTTTCTCTTCAGTTACATCAAATTTTCTGTATAGTAAACTTCGTATCTCATTGTCTGATGATGAAATGTGTACATTTCGAAACGTCACATTGTGTATAATAATAAATTAGAATGACTAGGCCTAAAACTGCTGTAAATTGTATCATATTTTTACTCAAAATTTTGCCTGTACAAAAACAAAATTATTTTAGTTACGCTTCGCATTTTTTCACATAAAAACCCATGGAGAACTAATAATTTTTCTGTCGGTTGTCACGCATTTTTTCATTAAGTTTTTAAATTCAGAGTATAGTGATACTTTTAGAAAAAGAAAACTGTCAATTTTTGAAACTTCATTCTTCAGCACACTATCTGCGCTAAAAAAGCTTTTTTTACAGACCACGAGAAAGAGCACTATTCAAAACACACAAAGAACTGAGTTCTCACTTTTGTTACACTTTTTTACGAAAATAATAGCAGAAGAAAAAAGTTCAACTCGAAAAGGATACCAAATTTACAAAATTTTCATGTGTTTTCGACTTTCGTATAATTTACGTAATTTTCGTGATTGAAGTTCTGAAATTAAAGTTTAGATATAGTTTTGTAGAGTATTTCGTGACGCATCTTTTAAAAAAAAGCACTAATCTTAGGACCGTAAAGGAACACGAGATAGATAGAAAATATTGAGAGGCTCATCCATTATGACGCACCCGATATTTAGATTTAATAACAAAGTCGCTAAAAACTTGTTTACTTAAACGTTGTTTAAGATTATTGTTTTATTCTCGAATTACTGAGATTAAAAACATTGATTTTTCTTATAGATCGTATATATTCGTCTGACATGTAAGGAAATCTTAACTGAGAATGAGAATGTGCATTCGACAATTTAATAATACCTGTACTATTATACAGTTCATGTCGACATTTTATAAACACTGTACGAATGAAATCTACTTGTTTTTGCTTATTTTTTTTCAGAGTCGATCGATTTTGGATTGAAAAGAAAGAAACAACTGGTTTCATCCCACCCGATAGACCGAGACAATGGAAAAAAAATTGTTTTGAATTATTACGAAAAAGTGTCAAAGATAGGTAAGTGGCTAAGACTGAATGATTGATTACTTGTCTAATTTTTTTCAACAAAATTAGCCAGAACTATATTATGTCATCTAGCACCCTAGATTTGACGAGGTTATTGAACTTTGATCTGAAAGCAAACACTGCAATTGAAATCAGTGGAAGCGATAAACTATGCTTTCATTTATGTCGAAGATTCTTTCGATCTAAAGTGTGGGAGACACGAGGATTTCTGGTATGCCTGAAACATAGTAGACGAAGATTTGAACTTATGTAGAAATGTAAACGTGTTTCAACCAACCTACAGACATTTAAAACACGCCGTTCTTTTGGCGTGTTCTGGCGACTCGTCGATTTTGCATGACGATGTACATTAAGAACTATAAAGTGTCATCTATCGAACATCAAAAGCCACAAATCTCCATCTGTTTTTAACTAAATATTTTTATTCAAAAATATCTGCTTACACTATATTTTGAATAGGATAGTATCTTAGTTTAACATGGATATTTCATATTTTAGAATCGAAGGTAATCAATTAGATACACGTGAAGAACATAAGTATTGGCTAACTCGACATTTGGAAATGTGTCGACGAATATTTTTACAAGATTTTCAAATCATTACAGTAAGTACATTTTTGTACTGATTCTTCAATTATATATTGTTTATTTTTACTTCTTAGAAAAGTTGTACACGTTGTTTTCCTAAACATTACGATATTGTCAATCGATTTTTAGATTATTATCATACACTGTTAAAAGAACATGTGAGTTTATTAATTAAATATATATCTAATCAATTCTCATAATCATATTTTTCTTAGTTAACTGAAATATGCGATCCAAAACGTCGTACAGAAAATGATACATTAACAATACCCGAAGTATATACAATTGTTACATTTGCCAGAGAATATAAGTAAATAAGAATGTAATCTATATCAGATTGTTTTAGAAATAATTTTCTTTTACATAATTGTAGAGGAATTGAATGTTTGGGTAATCCTGATCTGAAATTAGACCTTTCACAATTATCACCATTGTTAGAAAAAGATATGTTAGCAACTGTGACAAATGTATTTATTAATGAAAGAAAGCAAAAATTTTCAGAATGGCTGCCAAATATTATCAATTCAGAAGTGAAGGTGGGTGTAAAATTCACGTTTTTTAATTCATTCTTTTTACAAATATGTTATTCTATTTTTGTATATTCAATTTAACTGTTTCTATTTGTTTATGTGTAGGATTGGTATGCATGTAAAGAGGTTGAATTAACCCAAGAACATTATTATTCGACTACAATGCCTCGTATGTTAATAAATATGATTATTGAAACACTTGATATGGCTAAAAATATGTCTGATGATGTTGTTGAACAAATTTTATCAATAATTATAATAAAAACACAAGAATTTCATGAACATTATGTTAGAGAATTAAATGATTATTCACGAAAATATTTTCTAGATCGATCAAAATTTAAAGAACATTTTACAAAACAAATGGTAGCTAATGCAAATAATTGTGAATCATTACCACTATTAATGTTATTAATTCGTGATAAATATGATAAAATTGATATTGATCAAGATTTTAAAACAGATAGATACAAAGAAATTGGTAAGATATCGTATAAAAATTAATAATTACTTATTTTTTATTGTTATTTTTAGGTAAAAAATTTGAACATACAGCTGAAGTATGTTGCGATATTATATTACGTGAAATTGAACTTGATTGTACCAAATATTTAAAATTATTATTAACTCGTGAGTGGTTTGGTGGACAAAATCAATTTTGTGGTATACTTATTGAAACTACCCGAGATTATTGGGATACAGAATTGACCGGTTTGAAAAAACCACTACTACAATATCTCTTCTATACATGGCATAAACATATTCTTGCCTATTATCTAAAAAATCTTTTGAAACCACAATCATCACAACAGATTAAATTTCAAAATCCTCAAGAAAGACGTGCATGTGCTGAACAAATGAAATTAGAAGCACAAAAATTACAACGAGAATTTATTCAATGGGATGGAAGTAGTGAACAAGATCGAAAAGAAGAATATCATTTTAATATGTTAGAACATTTTGCTGAAATTTTACAACAAACCGATTTAGATTCAATTGTACTTGATGTGGCAACATTGGCCAAAAAATATCCAAGTTTAAATATGGAATTTGTAATTAATGTACTATTAATGAGAGGCGATTTAACAAAAAGTGAAGCAAAAGAGAAAGCGGATGCGGCATTAGCCAATATGCCAAGAATTAATCAAGGTATATTATCAGAAATTTTAGAAATTATGGACAAATTAAATTAAAAATAAATAACGTTGTTTTCATATTTATTTTGTAATTTACTATTCTTTTTTTTTTTGTATTTAATTTAATTCTCGATAGTATTCTAAAAGTTATAATGAATTAACGAGATATTCAGAGAAGTTGGCATCAATTTCCATATTGACATAAACTTTGAATGAAGAATATTAGTACAATAGTATATTTTTCTGCATTTTTCACATTCTGTGACCACTTTTGATCTGAATGAATACGCATTCTGTTCATGGGCGGATCACAATTAAAAAAGTGAGATGGAACATCAATTTTTAAAGGTTATTTTTGCTGAAAAAAAAAATAGAAAATGTTTTGATAAAAATATATCTTTGCCGAGAAAAAACGAAAAATAGTTTTAAGAAGAGGTACCCGCTGATAGTGTACAAATGATTCTGTTTTATACATTTCTTAGTAGTCGAATTTTTCAATGAAAACGGTCTACACAAAGTTCATTTCAAACGCATACGATAGCAGAACTAACTGATGAATAGAGAAAGATATCGAATTATGTACACTATCTCGAACATGAAATTATTCATCTCGAAAAGGACATCATAGACTACGTAAAATATTGTAAGATGAATGAGGTACATTTAAGATGATTACTGATTACCAGCTACTTCAATAAAGCCAAAATACAATCGTCTAAAAAATTGAACTAACAGTGTCTCGAAACATCTGAGATAACACAATTCGACAAATTTTGATCAATTACCACCATCAAGAAGTCAACGTCCAATAATGAACATTAGTATACTTTATTTGACAAATAATACTATGAGACATTATTGTTATATTTAGATGGAGAGTCAAATTTTAGTCTAAATCTGTATTCTATTGTATTTGTTGTTTTAATTATAGAAACTTTATATAATTTCTATGTGTGTGTGTAAAAATAGAAAATCGTGATAATAAAATACAAATACATGGTTAAATGTATTGAAAAACGGTTTACTTATAAAATACACGATTAGATATTGCACACATAGCTATCATTCTCTCAATTATCGTCTAATATGAAAAGATATTCAAAGAGAAATGTGCGTACAGTTTTATTAACATGTCTTTGATAGTTGGTGGCTAAAAACTTAGCAGTGATACTTTCATCGAACATAAAATGTAAAACAAATGTCAACAAAATGGTAGAAAAAATACTGAATTATTGTTCTCCACGAATGTAATAGATGCTAGGTGCTTTTGGTTGATTGGCTAACATCATGGGTGGCTTTTTATATCTACTAGTTTCTGGTGACTGTTGGTATGGTTGATGTTCTATTGATTGTAATTTTTCTACTTTTCTTACTGGCCGATTGTAATCATATGGACTTTGCATGTAAGGTGGCTGTTGTTCATAGTTGGGTGGTTGATGCGGCTGTTGATGATTCCTAGTACCGTTCATTTGTTTGTCCGGTATTTTTTTATAAACTCGTCGCACAATGGTTGGTTGAACTATGTCATCAGTAGGACGTTTATTAATTACAGGTAAAGGTTCAAGTTTTCTGTTGTTGTTTCCATTGACATATCTTGGAGATGGTGTAGAATGGTGAGTTAATTGTTGTAAAGCTCGTGGTGATGCATAATCATCATTTCTTGGCTGACGAACAATATGATAAAATTCTGGATGTGCTTCATCGGCACTATGATGCTGTTGCCTATGTGGTGAAGGTGTTTGATGATAGCCATTATGATCTTTTGGTGGTGTATAATCGCTATTATTATGTTTAGGTGGTGGTGGCTTATAGCGATCATAAACTAGCTCACTGTCACTATAAGGTGATAGCTGATGTTGTCGTCTTTGGATAATTTTAGGGGATGGTTGACGTTGTCGTCGAATGATTCTAGTATGTGGTGTTGGTTGAACCAAATACTGTTTTGGTTTTGGACGTGGTGGAGGTTCAACATGATCTTGAATATGTCCGGTATCGTCGACATAATAATATTCTTCGGGTGTTGGAGCACGACGATATCGTCGAATAGCTGGTTGTGCCATAACTAATCGTGGTTCATTCTCATGTACAAGTCTCGTTTGCGCTCTACGAGGAGATGGTTTATCAACGTAGACTACTCGTTTCATATGTCGAGGTGTGGGATAAACAATAGGTTCTTCTTCATCTGGTTCTGGAGTTGCACGCTAATAATGAGAAGATATTATTAAAAATAAAATAGTTAGAGCACAGTCTTTACATACTCTTGATTGATTATCATTAGATCTAGATACAAATCGTCCGTTAGAATCTCCATATAACAACTGCGGTTTTTTTCCCAATTTAATGTCATAGATGGCCGCACGATCACATATTTCACAAAGACCAGTTTCTCGATCTATAATATGATGTCCGTAATGAGGCATGTCTAAAGAATAAAGAAGTGAATCGAATTTATGACGTTCTTAAAATATCTCAAAATAGATAAACTGACTGTTAAGAATTGGATAATCTTTAGATTAAATTATTGTTACGTATTTTTCAATAGGAAAATATCGGATAAAGTCTTCTAGAATCTTTTGTAGCGGTCGTCAGAGACGAAAGATACGAGTTTGACGATAATAAGTCAGTCCAAGAGTTTGTGTGATACATTGATTCAATTAATTGTTGTACATACTTTAAATTATTTCTTGAATAAAGAATGTCTTTTTTTTTCACGTATATATATCTTCAACATTTAGCATAATTGAAATGTTAGTATCGAATAAGAAAATAAGTATTAGGAAGATTATATTTCAATCAGCAGATTTGGTAACTATCATTGGATGTGTAGATGTGTGACATACATTACATGACGATCAATTTTTTCTATGTTTGTTGGCAACAGTAGCATCATTGCGGACAAAGAAAAGAGCAATTAATAATAAAAAAATATTTTTCAAAACTAAAAAGACAAAGAGAACGGGGGGAGAGAGAGAAAGAGTGAGAGAGAAAAGCTAAGTACCGAAAAACGATTGATAATACACTAAAAGAAGTCTTATGATTTTTTTTATTTCTTACCACTCAATTTTTTTAAACGATTTTTCTTCTTCTCTCCTTTCAGGATCACTATATATCTCACTTTGCGACTTTTTTTGATAAAATCGTTTATTTACTATAAAAAATGAATTAGCTGCAACAAAAAAAAATTTATCGTTTAACTTTTTATTTTTAAAAAGTAAAGTAAAATGTTTACGTATGACATTTTGTGAAGAAAAACAACATCCTTAAAAAAACATAATCAAAACAGAAAAGTTGCGCTTTGTCAGGTCAGTGCAAACACATGCTCTAACTTCGATTCTCAGACGAATCATATTTTCTCGAAAATAAGATCATAATTTTTATCGATTAGTTGATCTACTTCAATCAAATGGTCTGTTCATGATATATTGAACAAAAATTTAGCGAAATTACAGAAAATATGAGAAAGGTATAAATGAAATGAAAATAAGGCGTAGCTATTATTTTAGTTGATACAAGATTCTAAGATATATATCTCATCTAAAACATGCATCGGTTATAACAGATAAATTTCACATTTTTTCTGCAATGGATTGCATGAAAAGTATGCATATTCAAATTTTTCTAATAACTGGGTTGCGTAGGGCAAACACTTTTTCTACAAGATAAGGTATGATGGAAGTCTCCAAGTTTTCTATTGCAGCTACAATCGCTTTTCGATGAAGAGCTCTAAATCTGCTATAATCGATCATGGGACTTTTTTAAGAAATCTTTTTTGTATAAGTGCTAGATCCAAGATAGCTCATCTTGTAGAAAAATGTTAAAGAATCAGTTTTCATTGAAAATACTTTTTGTAAAAAAGTGCATAAATTCACTATGATATAACCGGTGCATGCCTAATCTCATCTTGAAAATAGCCAGTTGCAGTTAAGCACAGAAATATAAAAAAATTTAAAATTTAATAAGACAGGTTCCATTGTTGATTCGGCTTCTGGTAGAATTTGATCAATTTTGACTAATGATCAGGTAGAGAAATTTGCACGATTGCTCTTTGACTTATTTATTTTCAGTTTTTAACAATTTCAGTGAGAAGTCTGTTTTCATATCCTCTTTGTTTTCATACAGGTCTGCTCAATTTCAATTCTAAATAAAGTCAAAGTATATTGATAAGTTTTAGGGTGATTTACGGTGATTTTGACAGAGTTATGAATTTTCTCATTATAACTGAGAAAAATCTTAATTTTACTAAGAAATCGCTGTTCTTAGATTAAGTTTTTGGAAGGATAGTGTTACGAGACTTATAGCATAGTTGATAAACTATGTATAAATGTTTTCTAAGGTTGATATTTTAACAGCACTAAGTCAGCTGACGAATAGATGTTTGTCTTCGTGTTATAATTCCGAACCGTAACATAGCTGGCGTGTATGACTTTTAAAGATATTGATGTACTAGCCTTTTAACAAATTCAAATCTCAATAAATCTTATTAGATAGCTGTTGATTAAGACGACTCGAATGTAGATTCACTACTGTGGCTATTTATTTAGTTTTAGATGAAAATTCACAGCTCGTAAAACAGACTGAAGACTCCCTCGTAGTTGTGGTAAATTTTTAATGATGAACGCTACTTTGTACACAGGATTGCCACGATGGGTCTGTTCCATTTGTAGTAGTCACTGTAGAAATTTGGATTTAGTGGATAGGCATGAACTTTTCTTCAGATTCGAAATCAGTTCGGTGAGCTGATCTCGAATATGATATTTGTTTTGATTGAAAATACTCTTTTGAAGATTGATTAACTAGGATTTTACGTTAAAAATCAATAATAAGACCAGAATACGACTGCATGATAACATTTAGATTGGTTAGGAATGGAAGAATAGATGTACGTTTAGGTCCCACTAAACTTCACGCACTCATTATACTACAGAAGCGAGTTCAGAAACTATTTTAGTGTGAGAAATAATTTGATTCTCTTTCAACGTTTAAGATTAAAGTAGAAACTATTTCGGTTTACAAAGTAGGAAAAGAAGTCAACATTTGTTGATAAAATCTCTTCTAATGTATAAACAATCCAACTTATTCATATTTATCGGTTTTAGCCTATTTTCCAGAATAAATTTCCTCCTCTTTCTAATGTAAGCGACACAATTCTACCTATGAGAAGAGATTAT
Source organism: Didymodactylos carnosus (assembly GCA_905250885.1). NCBI lineage: Eukaryota > Metazoa > Rotifera > Eurotatoria > Philodinida > Philodinidae > Didymodactylos > Didymodactylos carnosus. The sequence continues at coordinate 31,822 of CAJNOQ010000234.1, forward strand.
ATCGACCTTTCGAAGTATTTCATCTAATTGGAAAAAACACTTACTTTTTGGTTATTAAGTGATCGCCTATATTCTTATTGTATTAGTGTTCTTTAACTCAATCAGCTTTCTTCTACTTCAGAGGAACCCTTAGAGCGGAAACCTTTTTCCATTTAATTAATAAAACAATTGATTATTTTCTCTACGGCTAGACTTCGCACATAGTGCATACGCTATTCTCCACCACACATATTTCAATGGTTTCAAAAAAGTTCGGTTTTTAACGGTCTTGTCACTCGGTTCTTTTCATCGTTTTGTAGAGGACAGTTTGAAATACATATGGTAAAATGTTTTCACTCACCGGACTTGTCGCTTTTAAGGAAACTATTATATTTTACCTCGATTTTTTGCCGTATTTTTAATGTTTTAATAAAATCTTCAGATTTCTACTTATAACTTCGATTTTGATGTCATCAAGATGTATCTATAAAAAAATTCGGTCAAGCTTTGATTGAGCTATTCCGCTTTGGCCTGCTCTTTGGAAGAGTATTTTTAAAACATCTTGAACCAAATTTTGCCCGCAGGAAGTATTTTCAAGAAATAGTTAACTTGTCGAGGGGTAATAATTTTATATAGTATGTCATTTACAAACTGGAAATGAATTTCAAACCAGCTACTGTTACACTCACATTTATATTGAAATTATAAATCTTCTCATAGGTAGAATTATATCGCTTGTACCATATGTATTTCAAACTATCCTCTACAAAACGGTAAAATCAAACTTTTTTTTCATTGACTATATGTGTGGAAGAGTAGCGCGTATGGAGCAATACGTTCGAAATCTAGCTGTAGAGAAAACATCTGTATGGAAAACACGTTAGTTTGGCAAACTCTTTTTTTCTCCAAGATATTGAGCCCAAATAGAGAAATTCCTTCGCGAATCGGTAGCCGAAGGTATCTAAATTCACAATCGGTATTGTTTTCATGTTTATTTCCGTTTGATTCCAAAGCAAAAAATCTTTGACTTTTTGCTCCTATCTTTTCGGGCTAATTTTTGGCTAAGTTTTCTAGCACTTGGAACAAAGATATTATGTCATTAAATAACTCATATAACGAAGTGTATTCTCCATCATTTGAATTTGAGAAAAGAGCACTTTCAATTATTTTTAAATGTCCGCCTGGGTGCACACTGTGCCTGCTTGACTTAGACAACAAATATGTTAAAGTGGACAGAGGTAATACAGGATATATGTGTGATACATACCAATTGCTATTATTTCTCAAAATATTACTCGTTCCATCTCATACCATTATAAAGGATGAAAATGGCAGTAGAAGACTCATGCAGCAGACTAGAGATGTGCACGGGTACCGTTTTCGTACCCGTAACCTACCCGAAAATTTTTTTCCATCCGTACCTGCCCCGATCGGTGAACTTTGTACCCGTAACCGACTTATGTCTAAAAATTTTCCCCTTTTCGTTTTCCAGCTAAAAATTTTTGTTTTTCGGCTGGAGATGGCAAATTATCATTACGTTCTCAAGTAACTGTTTTTTAAAAGTTCATATATTTTAGCTAAAATTTTGTGGTTTTCCACTGGAATCGTTCAGTTTTCATATAAATAAAAAAAATGGAAACCATATGCCTAACTGCGCTATCCGTAACCGACAACTTCGTACCCGTACTCAACCTTTGGATCGGATCGATTACCGGTACGGGTCGGGTTGCACATCTCTACAGCAGACTATACAAAGTTTACGAATACAACGTATAAATCATGGTTTTGGGGCTGTAATAAAATTAGTTCATCATTTGTTAGTTGCAACGCATAAGCGAACGATTAGACAGTTAGCTTAGATTAAATCAAAATTCTGATCATATTATACGATATTTTACAGCGACACATATGGTAGAAGACACTTGAAAGTTATTTGATTTTAACAAATACAAGAGTTGAAAAAGTTAAAAATTCACCTTTTCAACCTAAAATATCTCACGTAGTTATTTTCTAAAACAGTACGCAAACAAATAACTTCATCGTGTTGTGCTCGATTCGCATGTGATTCCATGTATTGTCATTTGTCCATCAAACGCTGATGTTTTTCAATGAAACAAATATCCGTATAATATAAATGTGCCAATAAAAACCAAATTAGCTGTTAATGATAAGCCCAGTCCCAGTCCATCGATATGTCCTTTCAGATAGAGAATAACTAAAAGTCCGAATGTCGATACAAGCAAGAAAGCCATCATAAATACTGCAAACTCTCCTCGTCTAGAATGTTCTTGCTTCTGATATGTATCACATTGTTTAGTTAGTAAGTAGGGTATTGGTAATGTAAGATAAAATAGTAAAATAAATAATGGCCAATATGACCCGGGTATTGCACAGCCAAGTAGTAATAATGTAATACCAATCGTTGTGCATATGGCTAATATGATCAATTTAATTAATACACGCATTTTACAGTATAAGAAATTATTTTTTTATTTTCAAAATTTACATCAAAAAAATTCTGTAATCAGATGCTACCAGGCAACAGGACAATAGAAAATGAGCTTTTATGCTGTCTCGGATTTGAAAGATGGTAGAATTATCCCTTAGACAGTGCCACCATTGTGTCAAACATCTCATCTATGGGAACACAATGAGGTTTTCTTCGAATTTTAAAACAACACAATCCAATGCGGCATTTTTTGGCTACTCTCGAACCACTGAACATAATTAACAATTTGAATAAGAACAGATACGTTGAAAACAATGTAAAGTACTAGTTGCTGTTTAAGAATTTGAATATGCTTGTGTATGCTCTGGAAAGGGGATGTGTTTGTTCACGTTCTTTTGTATAAATATGCAGAAATGTATTTGCTATCGTTCGAAATCGCAAATGTGTTTATATGTAACGTGTTCCAACATGTTTTATTTTATAAATGTTTTCTTTCATAGTACTTTTCCCTTCTTTTATGAAGGATTTTGACCTACGTAGACGACTTTGCTACCATCTTCACGTCTTTCTCAAAATGAAGGTGGCAGATGGGAGCTTAGAAAATTTTCTCGGTTGAGCTGTTGATGATTCGTAGACCATGACATGTTACGTCAACAGCAATTTACAGTAATATCAATACATGGAACTCCTAATGGTTAACTAAAGCTGACAATCCTTTTTGAGTATTTAAAAGAACGAAAAAAGGTGTTTTCTGCTGTTGAGCCTTATTCACTCACTAAAGCATCCGTTGGGTAATGGATTCTCGAGTGTGCACTTTTGGTTTTTAGATGGTGAGGTTTACACTCTGATTAGAACTATGGCAAATTGAGACGGAGAATCTCATTTAGACACACTCGTTTGGCATCTCGTTTTTCATCATTTCTTTCAATAATAAGAGAGTTATAGTCTTGAGTCCGATGTTTTAACTATCCGTTAGTCTCTTTCAGAGATGCTAATTATAAATTCACGTTAGATGTCTTGTATGCGCAAAGAAGCGCAAAAGACGAAGCGTCGATCATTTTTTCCAACGTCGAAGGTGTCTAGAAATATACAGACTCACGCAGTGTTGCTAGTGCTCAAAATTCCCAACGGGTCTTTTTCAAACCGCTAACCAACGGTTAAAAAACGGCTAGTTAATGGTCACCATAAACGACTTGAGTACGTTGTGAAAGTTTTAAAGAGTTTCTGTAAAACTTTTAGATCGTCTTTTACAATTCCAACAAGGAAGTGGAAATTTAAAATCTTCAGTTGGTCCAGTTGTGAATTTTTTCAATGTGTTTGCTTACTTTGTAATTTGACCGCTTACGAGAGGCCCTTCTCAGGTGTAACCCTCCTTTTACAATGTAACCCACATGGATCGATTGCCTACCTAGTGATAGTAAAAAGTCTAAGAGGTTTTATTCAGAAAGCCCTTCCTCCGAAAATTCAAGCCATTTTTCTGATTTTCCGAAATCGGCCAAAATAGAAAAATTCATATCTCAGTCAAATAACAACGTATACACTTGAAACTTTTACACCAGCTAGGGTCACACAGGTACTCACTACTGCGAAAGTCTCAAATCTCCACCAGTTTTGCTTCTTGAGATACAAGATTTTTTGTTATGGTAGAGAAAATCGCATATATCTCTCACTGTATGCATTTTTGTTGGTATCCTTTGTATTCTACTTTCTTTATAAGGCTAACGCTGTTCTCTCTCATTATACTAGTCAGCGTCTAGTTTGTGGCGAGAACACACACACACACACACTTGTTCCCCTCGAGTAAGAGAAGAAATAGTAATTAGAGGGAACGAGAGATAAAAAAAACAGAAATAAAAAGACATCGAGAGGGAAGGCAGGTTTACTATTGTCAAGTAATCCACTAAGGACTTTCGCTCAAATTTTGTATTATTTTGACTGACTCTCTTACTAAGAATTCCTTGTGTCCTTCATACCGCTTTTATCTCTCTAACAGAATGTCTTTTATAAAACATTCTAGAACAGGAAAATGATCAATCCACATAATGTGAACCACCTACTGTCCAATTTGATAAGAAAAAATCTACCATCAAACAGTTTGACTTTAGGATATGGTACAAGAGACGAAGACGTCGCCAAAAGCTTATTTGAAAACATTCAAGCAATTTTCCAAACTGAACGACTAACTATGTCACAAATAGCTAAATGTGACCTCTGTATCTACCTTTCAATTGAAAAGTATTTCTCTCTGCTATGATATACATACGATTTTCTTTACCATAACAAAAAATCTTATATCTCAAGAAGTAAAACTGGTGGAGATTTGCGACTTTCACAGTAGTGAGTACATACATGAATTTTTCTATTTTGGCCGATTTCGGAAAATCAGAAAAATGGCTTGAATTGTCGGAGGAAGGGCTTTCTGAATAAAACCTCTTAGGCTTTTTACTACCACTAGGTAGGCAATCGATCCATGTGGGTTACATTGTAAAAGGGGGGTTACACTTGAGAAAGGTCCCTCGTTAGTAAATTGATTTCTGCATACTTTGATATTTACCGTTTAAATCTGAAGTCGTTGTCGTTGTATAATTCGAATCAATTGCAACATGTTTCGATTTAAATACTTCATACGGTATTAATAAATAGATAATAAAAGATTTGCCTGCATTGTTGTTACCGACAAAAATTATAACTATATCAGTACTACCCGGTCAAAAATCACTGACATTTAATAGAACATAAATGGCCTGTTAAGGAAATGGCTAACAACAGGTTTTTAATTGTGAAAAAATGGTCAGCTAAAAGGCACTTTTTATTGTCCTGCATCTGACCTTTAATGATGGCCTAAAAACAAGCAATTAATTGTGTGTTATTAAGGCTCAGATTGATATAACTATTAAATGGTATTTTATTGTCCGTTTTATGACCATTACATAAACATACAAAAAATGGACATTTAACGTTTACCGTTTAATTCACCCTTTTGTTTCGCTGATCTCACTACTATATATCTCGTGTTGTTGCCTCATAGAAAACGTAGAGTTTTGTTCTTCCTCGACTATATTAGTCATCGAAACTTGTGTTGAGCAAGTAGCTACTGGTTCTAGGTATGGTGGAATAGATCATACCCAAGGAATCAAAAATTCAACAGTCATTATCAACAGTTGAATCCTTGCCCATAAACAGTCAATAATTACGCAAAAATGGCCATTAAAAGGTCACTAACAGCTGATGCAAAAGTTCCTGGAAAAATGTCTTTTCTTTTTTCTTCTGCTAAAACTAGTTTTGGAAAAATGAAAAATAGATTTTAGAATCTACATTTCAAGAGCTTTCTAACTGTCTGTTCAAAAAAATGTATATCACGTGTGACCTTCGAGCAGTAAGCGCATCTTTGATTGACACAAAAAACTAGTCCGTAAAAAACGGATGTTGCAAAAGTTCTTGTGCAAATGTCATTTCATTTTTCTTGCGCTAAAAATATTTTAGAAAAAAATAACAAGTTCTTCGAAATCTACATTTAAAGAACTTCCTCAGCCACTGTTCGAAACCTTTTTCGTTTCTGACCTACGAGCACAAAGTGAATCTTTCAAACACACCAACGTTTGGTCTGGAAAGAGGAATACATGGAATTTTTCCAAGTCTAAAATTCAATACCATTGAGTAGAATTATTTTAACAATGTAAGCTATTAGAGCAGACTTTTCTCTGCAAAACGACGTGCTCAAATAGGATATAGGACAAAAGGTTTAGAAGTTATCATTATTTTGCGAACAGGGATTTCTATGTCAGGGAAACACAATTTTTCAAAAAACAATGACTTTGCATACCTTAAAAGGATGCTCAGTTTTTAATACGCAAAATAGAGTCTATTTTGTAGAGAAAAGTCTACTCTGTAATCTCTTATGGAAATCATAGTTTGATCTCTCATTTTAATACTGTTACTGTTGAAATCAAAAAGATATACAAGTTTCTTTTCTTTACAGACTACATGTTTGTGCCTTCAAAGATGCACTTACTGCTCGAAGGTCACAAGTGATAGACATTTTTTTTTTGAACATACAGTTAGAAAGCTCTTCAAATGTAGATTCTGAATAGCTATTTTTCATTTTTCCAAAACATGTTCTAGTAGAAGAAAAGCGAAAAGACATTTTTCCAAAAACTTTTGCATCAGCCATTATTCAATGGTTGTTTCCAGCCTGTTTGTTGGTCGGTAAAAAAAATACCACTTTTATTAAAAGTGGCATCTTTTTAACTATTGTGACCATTTTTCCTTAAAGGCATTAATACGTTCCCGGTTATAATGCCGAAAATTGGTCAAAAAACAGTATTAACTGGTTAAAAAATGTCATTTAAGACACATTTTATAGACTGTTAATGCAACAAGATAGTAATTTATTTTTAAATTTTTTCAGTACAACATCTAAAAGTAATTGAAACAAAAAAAAGTGAAGATTCACCATAAAAGATACATGATGAAATAAGAAATAATTTTTATCTTTTGCGATGTTTTGATTCTTTTAAAATTGAGATTTTATTGATAAAAAATTATTTACAGTATTATGCGAATAAATGAAATGGAACATCTCTATTTCTTTATTTTCCTGACAAAAGAAAATTCTTACTTACAATTAGAAACGTTCGATTCTTGGTTCCTATCAAGAACTACGAAACCGCGATTATATTCCGTATGAGGAACCGGGTCGCAGTTCTCTTATTTTGGGTTCTTCATCCGAAATCGGAGCCATGATTTTTCAGGCGGTCCTGTTTTATAGAAATCAAGACTTTTTTAACCACAAATCCCACAGCTATATTTCGAGGAAGTTATGTTAGTTTTCATCAAGTATACTACTGAGCAACTTATTTTTACATAAGATAAAAGAATATCGTCCTAAAGTTGTGTACTCATCCATCGAATGTTATATTTGTGAATTAGCAGTCAAGGAACTGCTAGTGACAAAAAATAAAGATCAAAAGCATTAATAAGCATACAAGAATAAGAATTGATACAATATTATAGTTTATCTCTTAAAAACATAGAGAATTTATTGCATCCTCTTCCATTTTCCCTCTGTTATGTAACAGATTTTCAGAGATATCTCTGAAACTACACTTGTACATGGAAAAATTCTTCTCTATGTTTCGCGATTTCGATTCCAGAATTGCAGCGAAGAACTAACATCCCTACTTCCGTAAATTCAAAGTTTGATTTGAAACAGAAAAAATATGCCATGGCCGAAAAAGAACAGTTTCTAGTGAGCTTGCCACGGATTTTGTGTCACTTCTTTGCTATTATATAAGCTCATATCAAGTTTTCTCGTCAAACGTGACTGTCATCCAATTATGAAAAAAAGTGAAAAGATCCCTGTAATCTGTCATATATTCAGTCACCGAATCGTAATTTTTGACAGTGACGAGAAACAATCATTAGAGAAATTTAAGAAAAACTAAAAACAGAGAATAACTACGGTATGATGACAGTCAGTTTTGTATAACCTTCTGTTTACAAAAACTAAAAAGGCCGAATATTTCTTTCATTTAGGAGTATTTCTTATTTGAACTGGTTTTTCTATGAATTATGAATAAAAAACGGCTCCCTTCACGGTCACGAACAGCTTTAAGAAAGTATATATGTTTCTCAGATGTGATCAGAATGAAAACTAATTATGAAATTGATAAAAGTCTTATTCATTTTTTTAGAATACAAACGACAGATTTATATTATATAACACATACAATAAACCAATTTAGTTAGCGCAATTTCGAAATAAAAAACATTTCCATTGATATATATTAAATGTTATGTTATCAACCTATCTTTCGTCAAGTTTGTGAACAAACTTTCTAAAGTAAATAGATGAAATATCTGAAAAAGCAATAAAAGAGACAATATAATATGAAGTACCTTTATATTATCGTGATCATTTCGTATTATAAACATTAAAAATATTCAAAAAGTAAAAAGCTATAGATTCTGCTATTATATTTAACAAATTTACAAGATGAATTCGATCTCATTTGTTTTTGTTTTATCGTAAAAGATTAAATCATCGCAACGTTCAAGGACACTACTTCACTCTTTTCACCTGTGATTAACGCCTCAATTTTGTGAAGGTCTATTATCATTTGAACAAAAAGAAAACTTCTAAATGTTAAATAATAACCTTCGGCACTTTGTATATGTATAAAATTTCCATTCAATGCAGACAGGCGAAAAAAATAATCAACAATTTTGAACGTACACACACACACACATGCACAATCAGTACAATTTCTCTTTTTTCATGCGATAGTAAAACAGCGTCAATCTTCTACATACACATATATACACATAAATGAAAAAAAAAAAAAGATATTACATCTGATACAATCATTTTACTTTCTCTTTTAGATTCTGTTAAACAGTAAAATGATAAATATAAAAGAAACTTTGAACTTTTGAAATCGTATACATTACAAGAGAAAGAGAAGAACGATCAATCTATCTTCATTTTGTTGTTACTACAAGATGGGACAATAATGTTAGAAAGACAGTTTTTTTTTTTACTACTGAAGAATGAAATAAAAAAATGGTGTACGTATATAGATATGGGTCATGCCATACTTCATTCATTCGACAAGTAAAATGTTGTGTTATTCTCAAAAGTCGGTCATTTCAATGTCCGCACGTCGCAAAATTGTACACAAATAATAAAACAAAAAGAAAAGAAAAAAAATCTTTTTTTTTTTTTCGTTCATTCCCAAATTTGTAACACACACGCATACAAATATATCTATTCGCCACTATATTAATATAAATCAGTCAGTTTTCTTTTCTTCGTTGCTTCTTCGCTATATACTTCTCTTCTCTCCAGATGTACAACAATACGTATGTGTATACGATTTTTTGCGTAAGTATAAACTCGTTTAGACATCTTATTATTTATACACATGTTGAATGAATGTAAGAGTATTAAAACAATTATAAGAAGAAGAAGAAAAAAAGATTTAAACATAAATTACTTTCATTAATCGTCTTATTCTATACATTCAATTACACATACAAGAGGAAATGAAATAAAAAAAAATGATTTCCTTTCGTTCAATCGTGTATGCCCGTTTAGTAAGCAAATATTTGATAGAATAGGTGTAGATTAATTCCTTAACTTGATTGTAAATATCTTAGCAGATTGATCACAATTTAAAATTAAATGTTAAAATGTGTATGTTTTTTCAATTTGTTTGGACAGCAAAAAAAGAACATTTCGAGAACATTAGTGATTTTGCCATTCTGTTCTGCTTGAAGATAGTAAACTTTTTTTATTTCAATTTTGAACATCGGTGACACAGGTATGAACAGTTTTATTCATCAAACTCTAGTATATTCTGGTTAAGAAAAACACATTTCCAAGGAAAGAACTAAAAAATAGCATCTCGATTATTATAACTACGATCAAGAAATAATATATTTTCTCATTAGTGCTCACTAGAAGCTAATACCGTCAATAATTTGACTATCTTTTTTCAATTGTTTATTCTAGAACTAATGTGTGGTGTTATTCAGCATTCAACACAGTAACATAACTTCTATTTATTATGAACAGTGTACAGTGACTTAATATAAACAGAGAAATGAATTTGGTATTTTCGGCCTTAGATACAATACAACGAATTACATTAGTTTTGTTTCTATTATTAGCAATACAATGTTTTCTCGGTATTGGATTAGGAATTGGTTACTTAGTAGAATCACCATTATATAACACAATAATTGGTTTAAATCAAGCATTCAATAGACAAACATATTTTTCAATATATGCGGGTGAGTTAATTAAGATCAAAATCATTGATCCAAAAACAACTGATATCTAACATAATAATATCTAATTCTGATATTTTAACCTCAACTTTGTTTTATAATCGTGTTTTAGAGACAGAAGCTTAAGTCTGGAAAACTTGAACTGACCCTTGCTACGCACGCGGTCCTCAAAACTGCCCTTTTGTCATTTTACTCTTAACTAAATTCAGACGTACAATATCAGAAAAACAATTCGGTAACAAAATTTCCACGTACCTAGGAAATGTAACTTATCACCAAATTGCTTTTCTGATGTTGTACGTCTGAATTTAGTTGAGAGTAAAGTGACAGAAAGGCAGTTTCGAGGACTGCATGCGTAGCAAGCGTCAGTTCAAGTTTTCACTAATAAATTTATTTTGCAACCGCTTTTTAGTAGCAGAAGCTCAAACCTTGAACTAAGATCTTTTCGACACATTTCTAATTGTTTCATATTAAATATATCTTATTTTTTCTTGCTATTTTTAGCTCATTTGTTATTGATTATTAGTAGTGGTCTTGTGGCAGTTCCAATTGTTCTTGGTATATTGGGTATAGTTCAGCGTCGTTGGCGTTTTCTCATGACTTGTTTAGCCTTTCTATCGTTGTATATGGCTGCTCTATCTGGTAGTGTGGCATGTGGTTTTGCTATTTATGATCAATTGGATCCAACTCTAAAACAAGATAGTACACAAACAAATGCTCAAATATGGACAAATATTCAAACAACTTATAATTGTACACGTACAAATTGTATACAAGTACTCGAAACAGCCATGTATGCAAATAAACAACGTATCGGTATTATAAGTAGCTGTTTTTTACTCGTACCACTATTAACAAGTATTATGATTATATTACATATGAGAAGAGATTTACTTTATTTTAAATAATTATTTTCGTGTGATTATTATCCGAAAATAACAGTGATCGATCAAATGTATATTTTTTAACTCATTGAAAATGGTGCTATGATCTGTTATATATTTTATGCAATTTTCGGTGTTGATATATATATGAGAAAATACCTATCTATAGTTCATTTGTTTTGATGCTTTTTCAATGTTAAGATTTTTTCTACTACATTTTTCTAGATAGATTTGATAATGAAGAATCAAAGATGAAATTTTGATAAAAGTGATAATTTCCAATATGTACAGTAAAAACACGCTGTTATGTATTAATTTGATCTCTTGAGACTTCAATCAGGAACGGCATGGCATACTCAAGACCATCTATAAAATTGCTTTTTGAGAGTTTTTTGTGATAGATAGAGTAGAAAATGTCAAAGTGAAAAAAGAAAAGCATGCGACAATGAGAACTTATGGTAATTAATTCACACATACGAAAATCATTTCAATCACTTTTGTATATAATATGAGAGAACAATCATTTTACAATTACCATATGATTAGACCCATTTAGTATAATATGCACAGTATTAGAAAAGTAGGTGGTTACTCCTTTTTCATGCAAATTTATATGTTCAATATAAACGATAGAAAGAGAGAGACCACCTACATATTATACGATATTCAGAACGTCAACTGAATCGTTGTCATCTTACAAAATTCAATTGACCATGATATTCATAAGCAAACAGTGAGTGAGAGGCAGAGATATTATTATAGTTTTTTATTGCATAATTGTAAAAATTTGAACTTTAATTTATTATATAAAGTGATACCTTATTCATTGATGATGGAGATGAACATAAATATGTGAAATCTTACATTATATGTTCTAATAAAAAGTAAATTTGCATATTTTATAATGAAGATCAATCATATTCTTTCTTATAGTTTATTCTATATACAAAGAGTTACAAAGTAGCGAATATTGCTACCTAAAAAAACACTTCTTTCCACTATCAAACAAGTGGAACTTCTTCATATCATTTGATATGAAATTAATTCGCCTTGCGAGAGAATAGAACCGGACTTTGGTTCTTGCAATTTTTCTCATAAATGTGCGTTAATTCTCTTTCTCAATACATAGATTAATCCTGATCGTATTAAAACGTTGTTTTGGATCAAGCTATACTAGTAAAAGAACCGAAAATAAAATTAATTATGATTATTTTAAACTTTTTTTAAAAAAAATTTAAAAAAAACGAAAACTTCTTCAAGATGGTGTGGTTTCTAGAAGATAGTTTTTTAGTATAGCACCTCAGCATCTTTTCGACCCCTCTTGGCACCTAAAACTACCGATTTAGTCTACCAGTAACGTGCGTTCTTACGTCGTAAAATTCAAGATGATGGATGGGTAAAGGGATCGAATCCGACCATGAACTTTTTTTTTTATTATTTTGCTTCTATTTGAATCAAAAATAAAGTATTATTGTCTTCTTTTTAGCAGTATGATGTAAATGCAGCCAAACTTCCTTCCCCAAGCTTATTCGTAGACGAAAGGACCTGTGCAATGTGTGATTCACCACCTTTTAGAATCTTTCAGCACCCTAATCGACACTAGGTGCCGCTTTTTCCCCGTTGACGAAAACGCTTTTCCTCAGCAAAAACTCAGCTATCTGACACTGATAGTGATACAGATGTCGAAGACATCAGTACTGTTGAACAACAAGATTACATTGAAAGTTTGAAACGAAGATTCTTTCCTAAAATAAGCCTACACTATTTATGTATTGAAAACACTTTCGGCTGCCTAGACCGAAACATGACGGCTGTAAAATGCAGTTTTCTATAGATGTTGTTTTTAGCGATTTTTAGAGCTTTTACGAAAAATGCTATAAGATCAAAAGGAAGCATTATCCTGTCAAAAAATTGTCTCCACAGATACGTTGCCTCTACCACACGTAGAAATTTGAGCCAAAAGTTTGAACATCGACTGAGCGACGCACAAGGAAATCGGTCGCTCTTTCCGTGCAATGGCACTTATCAGTGCTTCCAGGATTGACTAAAGTAATCACATAATGCTGAGGACCGCACGTGATAGTAACAGTAATATCTCCCTATTCAAGACAAGATAGTTCTTCAATATTTGTAATAGTCAAAGTTATCTAATTCTTATACTATCCGAAATTCTTCTCGGAGTTTACTAATCTTTTACACGAAACATCGGAAAATTTTGTCGAAATTTCACGTTTGCACAGTTTCAACATTAAATGCGTGGTTAAGTGTGAACTTTCTATAATTTCACACGCGTTCACAGGTGAGAATTTCTTTTCACACCAGTTTACGACTTTCACTAATGATCACGTGAGAAAAATGTGACGCGAAACGTTTTTGTGAGCAGTTCACGCATTGTCACAAGTGGAATATATTTTATACGCATGCCCACGTTTTACGATGTTCACGTGCGACCACAGTTCATTTCACGATATTCACGAGTGTACACGCCGTTTTATATACTAAAATTTCCCGATGGAGAAGATGGTTCTTCTAATAACTGATTTAGAGTTGAAAAATCTGGTCAGAATCAGCTATAAAATGTCGGAAATTGTCTTTTTCAGAAAATTGAGTCCTGATTCCGTTGCGAGATCCAGAGCTGCATAAACTGATCAGAATTTTTATCTCTGTATCAGAAGATAGATTTTTAATGAAGTCTGGTTCCCCTGAAAAAAAGTGCGTAACCGATTCAGCTTTTCAAATTAATCTGATCGTTGACTAGTGATACTTCTGTCTGAATACGTTTTTAAAGCAAAATTCAAAATTTTCAAAATTTCTTAATTTTCAACTTTCAATTTTTTTTATAGACACTTTCTTAATCATTTTCGTAGGCTTTTAATTTAAAATAAAACAATGTTGCTCATGACAGCTGCACCGCTGATAGATGTCTGTCGTCTTGCAATAATGCCACATTCGTTTCTTATTTAATCTCGGCTATAAATCAGATGATTGTTATTAATAGTCTGATAGTTTTTTGAGTATAGTCAACAAAGTCCACAAATTCGTCTCAACTAAATAAACATATGCCACATTCAGTTTTTTTTCGATTTTAAAAACGTACAGTAAAATAGTAATCAGAGATGCGCGGTACAGTCTCCACTCGTCTCGACCCGTCCCGTCGAGACGAGTCGGGATGGGACAGGTTTGAAAAGTTTTTTGACGAGACGGGACGTCAACAAATCTTGTCCCACGCATCTCTGGGAGGAGATATAACTTTGCTGCGCCAAAACAATATTCTAAGCAATGACGTCAGCACTTCATTAATTATAGTTCAGCAGCAATAAATGGAATGTTATTCCTTAAACTTATTGCTTTTCACTTTGAGTCATGTGCTCTTTCTTTCTTTCTCTACAGTTTTGGTAAGTTAGTTTTTCTATCCTCAGCACGCTTTAACTATCCTATAATTATATCACAAAATGAATATATTTTTCAGAAAACTCTATCGTTTCTCCTATCAGATACTTAATTGTCACGTGATATCCTGCGTAGTGGAATTATACTTGATATGATGAAAGCTATAGCAGAATGTACGATAGGATAATGATCAGCTGATACGATAATGTGAATAATATGCTGTAGAAGATTAATGTAGCTGTATAAAATGCGAAATATATTTTTATTGCTAAAGGAGAAAACATGTATAGCAGTTTACTGAGAGTTATATCCACTGTACTGCCATAGGTAGAAGCTAGCTGGTTGCATTCGCGTTTCACTCAGTCGGCTTCCAATCTTCGCGGAGCGCAGTTGGCATCTAGTTTTTTATCTTGTCAGATATGAACTTTATTTATTTCATACAGTACGGTATCAAAAATAACAGCGTAAAAATAGTATGGGACGAGACGGGACGAAATTAAGTCCTTAAGTAACAGAACGGGACGAGACGAGACGTCAAAAAACCTTGGCCCGTACATCTCTGATAGTAATGGAACTTAATTTCATGTTACCACATAATTATTTATTCACTAGTCGTCTATTATCACCATTCATAAGATATTTCAAGGTGAGCAGATCGTATATGAAGTATTTTGTTGAATTTACTAATACCACTACTAAATTATATTCTGATGGTTACTGTTGAGATGATTGCAACAAAAATATAATTAATACAATCAAACTATTAGCCATTTGACTCAGATTTAGTTAATAAAGATTTACAGCTATTAGTTTCAGTTAAAATAAAATATTGTTTTAGATACTCAGATTTTTTTTGTCACTGCAATGTACTAATTTCTTATTATGTTTATCATACTATAAAAAAATAGATGAAGAGACATAACAAATTAGAGAGAATACGATATATATATATTTATAATTTAAACGAACCGGGTTGTGTATAACTGTATGGTAAAACGGTCCATTAACTAGCTGAAAATTGAGAGAGATCATCGATCATTCGTTTTTTTCTTGACCATTGTATATACTGTGAATACAAAGTCCTGGTACAATTTAAAATTCGATCGGCATGATGTCTTCGACGATAACGATCAAAATACATGGCAATATCTTGTTCATCTAAATTGTTTTGTTTTAGTAAATATGTGCGATGAGTCAACATTATTGAAATGCATAGAAATAACAAAAATGGATTATCTTCGTCTAACCACATATTACACGGTGGTAATCGAGTTATCCAAGATATTTGGGCTGCTGTGGCTGCAATTGGCTGATTCGCAGCATCACAATCAAATTCAGATAATTCTGATACAGAAAATGAATTTTCTAAACTCCGCTGACGTTGTTGTTGTTGTTGTTGTTGTTGATATTGAGATGAATGTGGTTGGGATGATGACATGAAATAATAAGAATAATCATCGGTAGAAGATCGTTTTATATGTCGTCCACAATATTCATTTGTTGATCGTGTAATACTAGGCCACGATGAACTTAAGAACAAAGGCTCAGTTGAATTATCAAAACGTGACAGATAATGATCCATTGGCTAAAAAAACCGAAACACAAAAGCAATTTCGAGATCAATGTTCAATCTCACGTATAGAATGATATTTTTCATCCACTGGAATCTATCTTTCGTACTCTTCTTACTGAATTGAACAGTGATTAGAAAAAAATACAATGAAATTACTTGTACTATGGGCTCTGTTGATAAATAAAGATCAGGACAACTAATTGCACGTCGGACAGAACAATCCGGTCGAGTACTTGCACATGTAAAACATAATTTTTCATTGGAGTCTAATGTTGCTAACAATGGTATTTCACTTAATGACGGTGGTTCATTGTCAATAGGTAAAGTTGACCACATCACTTCTAATACGCGTAATGCATCACTGAATGGAAATTCCCGTTTGCATTCTAATAATAGCCAACGATAGACAAATAATAGATTCACTACAATAAAACGAATTTAATTAAGATTCTTACAGAATATTTTCAATTTAAATGAATAGTTGTACCTGCATCAGCCGTACAAAAGTAATCCCAGTAGACTGGATCAACTGCTTGAAACAATACTTTTAAATGATGAAATTTCGTCGCTATAGCTACACCATCTGTAGCAAAATTTGCTCGAATTCTTTTCATTATAGAACAAAAACATATATAAGTTAATGCTTCTTCTCTCATAACATATAGCAATGTTGATGCATAATCATTCATTCCTAAAAACAAATTATTTAATAATATCTTCTGCTTTCAGATAAAATTGATAAAAGCATACCTTGACAATAAGTAATACTTGGATGATTAACGCAATATGTCGTTAAAATATTGAATAATGATTGTACATTCACGTTATTATCTGATCCAGCATAAAATCCAAATGCACGATCGGTACGTAGTGCATCTTTTCTAACTGTTTGCATTATTAAACGAATTGTCTCTGTTTTTTCTTGACATGATTCATGTTCATGTGCCCATCTCATTTTTAATCTAAACACACACACTTTCATTAGCTCGATTAAGATGTGTACTTGATTAACTTACTTTTCATATTGAATATTGACAGATTTTAGATATTCAATTCTTTCAGTTCCAGTCATACTCGATGGAAAGATATTTAACAAATGTCTCCATACTACTTTACGAAATGATGGTTCTATACCTCCTAAAATAAACAAAAACAAAACAAATGAATATCTCGTTTGGTGAGCGATTATCTATGCATACCGTCGAATATAGCTTGTCTTAATTCGATGTTATGTATTAATCTTCCTTCACAATCAAGAAATTTTTTCAAATCACCTTCACCAAGTGGCTGAATGTTACGACGACCATTAACACCGTACATCCAATCTAAAGTAATGAAAATATTACAGTCGTATTTGACTATCAAAATGAATGAGCACGTAAATTATCATAGATTCCCTGAAAAAAGTATTTTCTACAAACCAATCTTGTTTCACTATTCGATGAAATGTACGTGATAGAATCGACTTAAATCAGTGACAGATATAAACAAGTATAGATGAATTCTTACTTATAGCTTTGTTTAATGCTGATGCAGCTTTTCCAGCTGTTTGATTCACCGTTGCTATTATTGAACGGCTATCAACACTAAACCATCGAATATTTGAACCAAAATCACCAATATGAATAAAATCCCAATCGTCTAAACCTAAACGAATTACTATATAAGTTATTTAGTATATCTGAATTAAAGAGAGAATACAAACCATCTTCTCTGTGAGTTAATTCATAGCGTAGTTTTAGACATGACTCTTGTATTACATTTTGAAATGCCGCATCTAAATCCCAGTCACTCCAAATGGCAGTTATCGTTTCACGACCATAAGAATCTTTTACAATTGCATTTATAACAAAATCTCTAAAACATTAGAAAAATAATCAAGTTTTAATGAGTAAAATATAAACTTCTATAATTCTGCTAAAAAAACATTATACTCATAAAATTTTATAGTTTGTTAATGATGTAATATAACGAGAAGACATTTCTTTGTTACAACTAGCTAAGCATATACAACTATAGAAGTTTATTAACAGAGAGACAATGATAGCATACTAACGTTTTAATATCAAATGCTTGAGCAATAAGACATTGTAATGTATTATAAGATGTTAAACGTGGATCAACACAGAACTTTTTTGATTCTGATTCACCATTAACAGAATTTGGTTTCTAATCAAACACGCAAAACAATTATACAAAATAGTCATGAACTAAAATAGAAGTTTGATAAATACTTACATAGACTTTGATTCTCACAACATCTGGATGTGCTGTTCCTATGACAGACATTCGAGAACCAAATGATGAACATGTAGGAATACGTGACACGGACGACGCGCCGGAAGAATTGGTCGTAGAAGCAGCAGTGATCTAAGTATGACAAAGTATTAAAGTCATTTTTTGTTTCTGTATAATATACAAAATAGAAAGATGTCCTGTCTGAATAATGAAATAAAAGAATGGATATGACATTAGATAAATGTCATACCAACATATGTGAACTATATCATCACTATAGGTGAAGTCCATGGTATATATGAGCATGTTTAGTACAAGTAGTAATGAAAATCCTAAGATCTAACCTCTGAAAATAAAGCCTGAGTTTAGAATTAGTTATAAATGTATACACTCAACATAATGTCTGTAATTTAATCCATATTTGTGCACGTACAAATATATCAAAGGTAGCTTGACCCTAGACGTCAGACTAAAATATTTAAATCGTTATAGTTTTTTTGTTTTCTTTCAACAACACAAAACTTCTCCATCTGCCAACACTCTCAGCTTTCATCATGCTTTTTTTCTAGCTCTCAATCAGCAAAAAATTATCCAGTTAATTAACATTCGTATCTGTATGATTTATGACAAAACGAACAAAATATCATATTGTTTTCTTACCGTAGTATCAGAATTTTGCTTTGGTCTCATATTTTAAAAACTGTTATTAATTTGCACCTGACCTACTCTTCGTCTATCTCTCTTTCTGTGACAAAAAAGAGAAGCGTAAAAGTATAAGAATAAATTTTGTTTTTCATCTACACAATAAATTTTGAAGTCCAGGTAAGTAAACGAATTGTAGATTACTCTTTACTGTTAGGTCATCAGCTGAGACGAAAATTACATGCATCAGGAGCATGGTAAGTCCTATTGTTCCCTCTTTTCAGGCTATACTACCATCAAACATGAAATACTAAATAATTTAGTATGATAAAAATACTATACTTAAATAACAGCAAGAGAAAATATTCTTCAATTAAATAAGAATAAGAACAACATTACACTTTGAGTTTTATTTTGATATTTTTCTAAAAATACTATTTTTTCAATAATTCGTATGACTGAATGCAGCTGTTTGCATTTATATATAGAAATCAATGAAGGTGAAATAGAAGAAAAGTGTTCTCTTCAATATTAGTAGAGCTGACATGAAAAGCGTTAAAAGTAGTGGAGTAAAAGATATTTGAACATTCAAAATAAATTTTAAATATTTTTTTCCCTTTTTAATGTTAATCAAGTAGCAGTATAGCTGATTTCTGAGTAAACACTGAAAGGAACGAGCCTACATTCTCTTCCCGGTCGCAACATCTCTGAACACTAATACATCATCTCAAGTCACTAATATCAATGAAACGAAAGTTCAATAGACTCTTTTGATTTTAACAGGGAGTATTAGTGAGCGCAATCAATAATGTTAATTAGTTACATGTAATGCAAAACAATGAAGCATTTTAGTGACGAAAAAGAAAATTGATTCAGATGGCCCTCTAATATTAATCGTTGGATCATGTAGAAGTAAATTACGCCTAGATGTGTTCATATGCACTGATTTCAATACACACCTCCTCAACGCTATTCCAACGTGTACGAAATTTTTGTCTTCTCACGTTAAGCATATTATCACCTTAGGTTTTACCTAAAATGAATATAAAAATAAAGTTCTCTTCACCTAGTTTGCAGTTAATTGTTCTTTCCAAATTAATCGGCTTACTGATGACAATAAGAAGAAAAATTAAAGATAGGAGATAGCTAGCTTCACTTCTACTGGCCTAAAACAAATGCAATTGAAATTTATAGTATGCAAAAAAGTTGGAACCCGAGAAAACAAAAAAAGAACAATAACACACAATACACGTATGCTATTGTCTTCCAGAGGCCGAAACGGATCAGGTCAATATTCGGGTCACCGAAAAAACATTCCGATTTTTCATGCGTTTTTCTGCAAAAAAGTCTAAAGTTATACACCTTTTTTAATCAGCTTCTAGTTACACTCCTCACCCCTGACTCAGGATAGGGCATCCTTATTTCCGGTTGAACTGGCCAAAGCCAACAAGACATCGTTGCCGACAAGGTTAAGGCGCCGAACGCCTGCCTCCAGTGCTATCAAATATGTAAAAATGAACGTGGGGTGGCTGTTCGTAGGCGAACATGTGATAAGACATTTCAGAAGATCACAACATCACAAGTGAACACCGACAAGCGAAAGGTCACAGAGGTGCTGAAGAGAAATAACTAGATTGAGCATACTTGTCCAAAATGTGGAAAAGCATACAAGCCACACGGGATCACTGGACATGTGAAGGTGTGTCACATGTCTTTAGTCTTTAGCACGTGTCTAACTTCTGTTTAATCTTCACTCAAAGCTCTTTTGGATATGCGTATGTTTTTCTTTCTATCCTGTGAAAGGGCTGCGTGCCCTCAACACATCTATTTGCTGTTTTCAGCAAATCAAGCTTTGACAAATAAAATAAACATTAAAAAAAAAGATAACAATTGTGACTTTGATTTGATTAAAAAAATAAAAGTTCGCACTTTGCTTATACAAAAAACTCATACCCTATGATTCTCGTAAGATAAAAACTCCAACATTTATTCCGAAAAGCTGACTAAGAAGATCACAGAAACGCAAATATTGTCTATACTGTTATTATATCGTCTTTATTCAAAAGAATTTTCTATATTTAAACTAGATCATTATACTGAATTTCTAAATTGTAAAAAGAACCTTTTTCTTTTACTCTTTTGGTAAAAGTGTAACAGTGTCCCAAAAAACTTTAGTATTGTACTTTTACCATAAAGGTTCGTCCAAAGTAAAATTGTAACTTTTCTATTATGACTCATTGTCGGAATGATTTACTATGATATTCTAAATGTGATAGCACATAAGTATTATAAGAGAGATCACGCAGTATCTCTGGTTATCCTGATAGTACGGTAATTAAGTAAAAGTTATGATATTACTATTATTTTTTCTTTAAATTTGAAATGTAAAAACATGAACTTGGAAAGGCAGACTGGCATACAGAATTTTCTAAAGACTTTATTTATGCGTTTTTGTTTTAATCCATAATAGTTCTCTTGTGTGATATGGTGCTCGAATAGGAAAAGTTTTGAAAACTAATATTTGAATACTCTTTCTAAAAGTATTATATAGAAGAATGTCGAAAACAAATTCTGCATCTTTTAATTATAAAACGTATATTCTCAATATATCACATAATTTTTCTTTTTGAGAAGGATTGATTATACAAAGAGTTCATAATATTCTAGCAGCAATCAAATGAAAGAGTCATAGATCATGCTATTACTAATAAACTAAAAACTTTAAAGAAAAATCAGAACAATCAAATCTCTATACGTGAGATTTATCAAAAAAAGAAAAATTATTTGAAAAAGTAGGAAGTATAGGATAAAATCTCGAAAGCACAACAAAGCAGGACGTTTTAGTGAAAAGTAGGATGTTTACAACGCCTACTCTACTGAACAAATTATGCGTACTCTGTTGTCGGATAAAGCAAAAGGTATTTACGAAAAAACTAATTAACGACCTACAGAGTGGACGTGTTTCTCTCAGCTGATCCGCGCTCTGCAAAGAATTTATTGACTTTCAACTGTAAATCTATCATTAAAACCTAATTTTTTCGTCAAATTTTCCTCAAATACGATACAAAATCATCTTATACTTGCCACCTCAAGGTATTTACTCATTTAAAATCACTTCAGCATTTTTCAGTCACAATAGCTCTTCCAGTAATTTAAACACGATCGGATCATTGTGTTGTGATTTCGTTGCTTACTTTTTAGCGTTTCAATAGTTTTGCGATGATACAGATTTTGAGAGTTGATTTTCGGAGACCGAATCTTTGGAGCTGTGTCATGTCTTCATTTCGCACATTTAGATACAAGATTAGTACAGATATATTGTAGAACATATCAGGTGACCTAAGAGTAGTAGACAAATCTTCAAATCTGTTTAGAAGAGCTAAGAAAAGATTCATCTTATTCCGCTAACAATTCAGGTTATCTGTTCCTTCTATTTAGAAAGTTCTTTAGCTCTACTGAACAATGTTTGTTATGCCTGAAAATGTTGCTATATAGGTAACCTGACATGTTTTACAATCTGTTTATATTAAAATTTTGACAAATGGAAAGTGTATGATGTATTAGAGCCCTGCAGGTTCCAGCATTTTCATAATCCGTAGACTGTCCTGTAAAAAATTTCACAATCTATAACCCGTTCTAATTTGCAACCTCGTCATCTATAACCTGTCCTGTCTTGCGAAAAAAACTGCTTCAGAACTCTAATATGAATACTTTTCCTCCTTCTCATTTACTCTATTTGTGCATCAAAAAGCAATTATTGCTTTTGATCACAAATTTTAGAGATAAGTGATCTTTTGTTAATAACAAACGATCACTTATCTCTAAAATTTGTGATCAACTGCAGGGCTCTACTGAAGATCCCATGCTCGAAGAGCTAGTCTCACAAACCTTATGAGCACCAATACAAAACAAATTTATGATCAACATTAAGAATGACCTTTGAAAAAAATTTTTTTATTGAGATTAAGGAAATGCACCTAAAAAGGTTCGCTCATGCGTGGAATTTCAGAATGGCAACACCTTTGCAGAAAATCAACAATGTGAAGTTTTTATCTTCTCAATTTTCACTTTTTAGCCCCTATTTTGTGATAACTGCGTCGTTTTTTTTTGCGATTTTATTGTACTTTTATAAATAAGCTGAAAAAATATTTATCTTCTTTTGATATAATTCGGCATGCACCGGTATTTATCAGTATACTTTTCTCGTTTTCTGAATCAGATTGACTGAAAAATACAAACTATCAAAGTTTATGACTCAGTTTTATAGAACAAATATTTCTCTACAAAATGAAGTATGACGCAACTCTTCATCTTTTTTCTTTCTTCCACAATAGATTCTCGACGAAAAGCTCTATACTGGTATTAAGCGGCACCGGGATTAATATCGGTCGTAGGATGTTTAGTAAACATTTTTTATCTGCGTGTTGTTATATCTCATTTTGTAGAGAAATATTTACTCTACGAAACTAAACCATCAAAAACATTTTTTGTAATCATTTTGAGGTATGAAAAATTCTTTTTATTAGAAAAAGCGCAGAATTGCAACCGGTGCATGCCCAGATATAATAGTTTAATAAAACATAACAATAAGCTCCTGTTTATTTAAAATATGACTTATTCTTATCCTTGTTTGTTTTCTTTTAAAAATAGAACGTTTTCCTTTATTGCTCTTATTACTATTAGTATTTCGTAGCGATTTATTATATATCATCTTGATCTTTTCGATGTTCTCTAGTGCTGAGAGTAAGAGTTAGAGTCTGTAGATTATTCATGAACTTCAGTAATTGTTTTCTGTTTGTATTAGTGCTCCTTTTAACTAACCAGAAAAGATATGATTATAATTCTGAACAGTGGTTTGCATCTATTTTGGTCAAGCAGGAAGATGTTACTAAAGTAGAAGTCTACAAAAAAGAATTTGTAGAAAAAAAAAAAATTTCAGCTGCAGTAATAACCTCTTTCCTGTTCAACAAAGTATACTTTTATGACTTTACAAATAGCAGGATCTTCTTTCAGTGTGTGTCATTCTCATATTCAAACATTCACTCTTCAATTTGTCGAAAACATCGAAATAAACATATTTAGTTATACCGGAAAGCTTTTTACGTTTGTCTTGAAAACTTCGGAGTAGTAGTCCTCAGTTTTCATTATTTCTGTACACATAAAAGTTCGGCTCCTTTTTTCTCGAAAACTGTTTTTTCCGTCAGTTTTATTTCTATACTAATTTCTATCATGATTTTTCCTTGCTGTTGTTTTATTAATAAAAAAATAGACAGAAAACAACCAAAATCTTTATTCATTTTACATTTCTCAATTCCCACTCACCGAGATTCTACGATAAATACTAGGGCTTTAAAGTATAGAAAAAAAAAGTTTAGTTTTGTAAAATACATCAAGATTTGTGAATTGTTTTTTTCCCTATAGAAAAATAATAACTGTACTCAGGCTTTTTATTTCTTTCACATGAGATAATGCAGTGTGGTACTACAACAAGCTTAAAGTAAACATTACAATGAAAGCGTAGCAATTTTATACCTTTACTCTCAGTAGAAATAATATGACATTTCTATACTTTTGACCTTTACTCGTCACAAAGTGTAAACCATTTTATTCACAAAAGTACGATGTCGCATGTGACAAATAATCGGTGTTGATTGATCGTTTAAAGTACCCATTGAAAACTTGTTTACGGCCCTCTCTGCAGACAACAAAGTGCATTAGCATATTGACTATTCATATCCTATACAAACGTCTTTACTCGCACGAAACGCTTTTCTTGTCTTAAGAAAATTTATAGAGAGATTTGCTTCAATTACTATTTTTACAACTTATCTCCTAATTCTGTTTATCAAATACTATATCTATTCCACCATAATGGTCGACTTTTCACTCATCGCGTATTCATTGATTAAGTCAACTGAATGAAACGAAAGGAGACTTATTTTTGTATCTCTTCGTCCCTGTTGTTATCTCAGCTGTTATTTCTCAATAAAAACTAAGATTGTGTTTCCTTGGTGTTTTTTTAGATAAATAAGATCCCAGAGATTCATCTTTGTGTGTGCTTCTGTTTTCGTTTTAATTGTCCAAGAGCGTATAATACACATACAAGATGAATATCATATAATAGAGTTCACACAACAACGAAAAAGCCAAAAAACTTATTTGTTTCTCTTCATTTATCTCTTTATTTTCTACTTTAATTTTTTAATTCAACCTTTTTGTTCTTGTGCACGTTTTTGAAAAGCTCGTAATTAATGGCAAGTGAACAGGACAAACTAAACATTGATGGAATTATAGGACGCTTATTAGAATGTAAGTAGGCATTTCTTATAAGGAAATGAAAAGTTTTTTTGAATCTCAAACTAAATTGAGAAGCAAGACTTTTGGAATTGATTGATTAATTAACTATTTACAACGTGAAAAACAGATCTTGCTGTTAGGAAGATACTAAAACTATATTTCATTTGTAAACACTGTCACTTTATGGAGAATTTTTTTGTTTAAATAGAATCTTAATCTCTTTCTAAAGTGCTTGATGGTTGGGAAACAACTGTCTTAGTTAGACTGAAATTTCAGTCTTGAGCTCTTTGATAGTGGTAAGATTGTAATGCGGTCTCTATTTCAGCAGGGCATTTTCTACCTAACGTGCTGATCTAATTTATTAGACCTTCCGGCCTAGTCATACTTGATTGGATTGAATTGTGAGAACGGGGAAACTCGTTGAGTATTTTAACGTCTGTACAAAGTTGATACATCTTTAAAAGGACGTATTAAGAAGGCAAATAAAAGGACAGCAAAAAAGATGACTCAAAAGCCGAAAAGTTGCTAAAATTTTGTATGAACTCCCAGTTATGCTTTTTACCTACGCTTACCTACCTTACTTTTTCGCACAATAAATCATCGTATGAATATTGGATATATAGACACTGTATTCATTTTTCAAATAGTTTAATATATAGTGCTGAACTAAATTTTCTGAAAAAACTATCGTCGTTTTGGTGTTTCTGTATTTATTATTTTCTGTTTTTCTCCTGTTTAGTTCGTGGTGCAAAACCGAATAAAAATGTTCATTTAAGTGAAAATGAAGTACGTGGGTTATGTTTGAAATCTCGAGAAATATTTCTTAGTCAACCAATATTACTAGAATTAGAAGCACCATTAAAAATATGCGGTATGTAAAACACAACAACAAGGATAGTGATTTAAAGTACCCATCTTCTGTGCAAACAGAAGTTCCGTCTCTCAGAAAATGAAGTTTGAAATAAACTGCAGCACATTATGCAGAATTACAATGTGACTCTATACATTATATAACCGACCTACTATCAACATCACTCAAATACAAATAATGACATAATATCAAACGTTTGTGCTGTCAATGTTTGCAAGAAACTAGATGGGCTAGGTTGTTCAATCTTATCTCTTTGTTTTTTTCAATTTTGGTCGAATACGAGTAGTCGTCATTGACCTTCTTTACCATGAGGCAATATTATTCCTCGTTTGTTTTATATTATTAATTTCAAATTGTTTTTTTCCTCTATTTTAGGCGATATTCATGGTAAGAAAGTGTAGTAAAATGTGTTTTTCATCAATGAATGATAGTCAATATACTTTTTATCTGTACTTAGGTCAATATTATGATTTGCTTCGTCTATTTGAATACGGTGGTTTTCCTCCAGAGAGTAATTATTTATTTTTGGGCGATTATGTTGATCGTGGAAAACAATCATTGGAAACAATTTGTTTGCTACTCGCTTATAAAATAAAATATCCAGAAAATTTCTTTTTATTACGTGGAAATCATGAATGTGCATCTATTAATCGAATTTATGGATTTTATGATGAATGTAAGTATGTCAAACTAGAACAGGTGGAACTTATATATATTTGGTTTTCTTTCTAGGTAAAAGACGGTATAATATTAAATTATGGAAAACATTTACAGATTGTTTTAACTGTTTACCTGTGGCAGCTATTATTGATGAAAAAATATTTTGCTGTCATGGTGGTAAGGATCTAAAAGCTTTTATTTTCATTTACAGATGGTAAATAGAGAATCTCGTGTTTTTCTTTATAACAATTATAATTATAGTTTGAGCTAAACACATTTAGATAAAAGTCATATTTCTGTAGATATTTTGTATCTTTGTCAAATAAATATCAATAGTTTTATGTCATTTTTGTGTTTTTGTAAATCTATTTTTATATTATTTATTTTAGGTTTAAGTCCTGATCTTCAATCAATGGAACAAATTCGTCGTATAATGCGCCCTACAGACGTACCTGATCAAGGTTTATTATGTGATTTATTATGGTCAGAGTATGTATCTATTATTTTAATTTCCATTTATATATTTTATTCAGATTATTTATTTATCGTTCTTTGGTCTATTTAGTCCCGATAAAGAAGTGAATGGTTGGGGCGAGAATGATCGTGGTGTTTCATTTACATTTGGAGCTGAAATTGTATCAAAATTTTTACATAAACATGATCTCGATTTAATCTGTAGAGCACATCAAGTATGTTAATTTTGTCTTAAATTAGTAAATAACTCTACTTACTTCAACTAATTGATGTTTTTATTCTAGGTTGTGGAAGATGGTTATGAGTTTTTTGCCAAACGACAATTGGTTACATTATTTTCTGCACCAAATTACTGTGGTGAATTTGATAATGCCGGAGCGATGATGAGTGTAGATGAAACACTAATGTGTTCATTTCAAGTAAGAAAAGAACTTCACCATTCTCTTGAAAAACGTTATGTTGAACTCTGTTATCTTCCCATATAACAATGTCAATAGTGTTCATTATATCCAACTGGTTAAAGTCATTATTTCCTTTAATTTTTTTTAACGATAAAAACTTTTTGTTTACTTGCTCTATCCTTTATCTTTGCAAAATTAATTTTACATTTTTACAGTTTACGCTTCGAATAAGACTTATTCTTGTTGCTCCTCTGATGTAGAATGCAGTTGAAGTTGAAAAGAGCACATTAATAGAATTATTCTTTCTTATATGCTGCTAATAAGAATTAAATCTAATGCTTAGATGAATCTGAGTAAATATGAATGCAAGTATCTCCTGTCGCACGTAAACGCTCAAAAATATTTGTGAAACAAATTCGCTTTTATGTGTTTTTTTTAATATTTTTTTGCTTCGTTTAGATATTAAAACCATTAGAAAAGAAAAACAAAACTCCATCATTGAATAGTAATCGTCCTGTCACACCGCCACGTGGTTTAGTAATGAAAGATGCTTTAATGAAAGATGGAAAGAAATCAATGTAAAAATACAACAAATAGCAATGAGCGAAGAGCTTGTTTTCTTACAGAACTTCCTGCTTCCCTATCTGTTTTAGTTTTGTTCTCAACTCTGTCTCGCTCTCTTCACTTTTTTTTTGTCAAATATAGTTTTTTGGTTTATTTTCGTTTTGGTGACAATTTGTGTTCGTAAAATTGTTTGTTTTCGGCGCCATACATACACACACACACACTTTCTTTCGTTGGCTCTTGCCCGGTGGTCTTATCTCATCGACGGCAACCATATCCGTTGTCAACAACTTCTATCTCTAAGATTTTTCTTCTTAGCACCATAAATAATTTGGTCGTATTTGTGTGTTCAACAATAGTTCTCTCTGATTTTGTGTTTGTAGTAGTTTGCTTACTTCCTTGAAATATAACTGCTATTTTTGTACATAGGAAAATTTATAAAAACTTGCGCATAGAACTGTCTATTCTTATCTTAATCATACATTAACTCGCTCTTTGTTCTTTTCGTTTGTTTAAATATTTTACAGTTTTTTTGTGTGTTTTTTTTCTTTTCATTTTTTTTCTTTTTTTTTTGTTTCTTAAACAAGTAATCTCATAATAACCAACTTCCTTCAATGAACAGAGAGTGTGCGTGTGGTAAGCGCTTTATCTCTCTCTCTACTTTTTTTTTATCTTCAAATGGAATTTTTCTGATTTGTTTTCATTTTTTTTCTTGTTCTGAGGCTTTATTTAATAAAATAAACGGAATTAGTCCTTGGAAAAAAGGCAAAATTTACGTAACAAGTAGGAAATCGAATTATTGGTTGAAGTGATACTCGATTCATAATGAGCAATAAAGTTAAGATGCACGTAAAGCAAACTTCGAGTGAAATTTTTTTTGTGCTTTATTATACATATTCTGAATCGCCAGGTCGAGCTGATCACGAATATCACCTTCCCAGCTCGAAAAAGTGAAATTTTGATGGA